>CAJVPY010001324.1:0-19982 GCA_910591965.1 Dentiscutata erythropus | reverse complement strand
TATTAATCTTTACCAGGTGCACCGGATACAATATCAGCTGGTACAACTTGTGAGGAAGTTTCAGGCGTTGCTGTAACCGAGCTTTCTTTTGAATCTCGAGTAGCAACTGCCGTCTTTCCGGAAACAAACCTTTTCAAAACGGGTGTCACGGATCTTAAAGTATTTTGCGAACGTTTTACGAAAAGTGATGCCATATTTTTATTATTTCATTTATGCCAATTTAAAAAAAACCTAATTTATACGTACACATTTTCACGTGATATATGTCTAAACATAATACAACCAATCAAACTCGGCTAATTATAATATTCTTTTCTAAACTTACAAGATGCCGCGTTTTTCCCATTATGAAACTGCCTTAGGCTCACAATTGTTTGAAAAGATCAAAAACTGTCGTGTTTTAATGGTCGGCGCTGGTGGAATAGGATGTGAGCTCTTAAAGAATTTGGTCATGTCTGGCTTTAATCAAATTGAACTGGTAAATTTCTCCTAATTTGAAAAAAAAAAACTTTTCAGTTTATTAAAACGTAGTGAGTCTACCCTTTTTTAAAAAAAATTCAGGTTGATCTGGACACGATTGATCTTTCCAATTTAAATAGGCAGTTTTTATTTCAAAAGCAACATATCAAGAAATCAAAGGCACAGGTATGTACACGTCTCGCGTGTCGGGTTAGGTAAAAAAAAAAAAAAATCATATTCTTCTGTTTTATATTTGAATGTATGTTTTTTTTTATACCATTTGAAAGGTTGCTCGTGAATCAGCTCTGAAATTCAATCCAAACGCTAACATAGTCGCGCATCACGCTAATATCAAAGACCCTCAATTCAGTATCGAGTGGTTCAAAAGATTTGATATTGTCATGAACGCTTTAGATAATCTTGGTAATATTAAACATCTAATATTTGTCATTCGCGCATCATGTTACAAAGTAACCTAGGAATAAAATGAAATTTGATATCACGTCACATAGACGCAAGGCGTCACGTCAACACTATGTGTTTAGTCGCGAACATTCCACTAATCGAATCAGGTTCAGAAGGATATCTTGGTCAAGTGACAATTATAAAAAAAGTAGGTTACGAGAATTAAACTTAATTAATGTATACATATCTTTGAAATGATAATAATATTTTGATAAATTAGGGAGAATCTGAATGTTATGAATGTCAACCTAAACCAACCAGAAAAACTTATCCAGTTTGTACAATTCGTAGCACTCCGAGCAGTCCAATCCATTGTATTGTTTGGGCAAAGAGTTATCTTTTCAGGTAAATACAAAAATGGTTCATTATTTATATTTCATTAAGTATTTCATTAAGTATTTCATTATTTATACTATCATATTTTAGTCAATTATTCGGAATACCTGAAGAGGAAGATGAAGAACTAGATAAAGAACTTAATGACGAGAATGGTACGAATCTTGTAAAAGAGTATTTGTGATATGTGCTCATATAAAATAATAACACTTAATGATTTACTTAGCTGATGAAATTGCAAATCTCAAGGCGGAAACGCTTGCTCTTAAACGTATAAGAGAAGCGATAGGATCACAAGATTACCCTAAAATAGTTTTTCAAAAGGTTTTTACCGACGACATTAATCGTCTACTAATAATGGAAGATATGTGGAAAACCAGAAAGAGGCCAGTTCCTCTTGTTTATGAAGAAATGGAAAAACTTAAAGATACAAAATTACAAACGGACCAAACTACTGATTCTAATACCTTAAGAGATCAAATATTATGGAATTTAACAGAAAACTTTTCTGTGTTTTTGGACAGGTTCTAAATTTCTGTTAGCGGTATTAGTTCAATAGATAGTTCATATCTAATTATCTAATTGATTTTTGATAAACTATAGTATTAAAAGACTAAGCAAACGATTACTTGCCGAAAAGTCGACTAATCCAGATGCATCATTGACATTTGATAAAGACGACGTCGATGCCATAGACTTTGTAACAGCAACGTCTAATTTACGCGCAAGAATATTTGGTATTAAAGAAAAAACGCAATTTCAAGTAAAAGGTGTTCAATTATTTAAATATATATATTGTAAATTTTTGAAGGTTTCAAATCAAACAATGTTAACAATATTACTTATAATTTTTGTCGAATTAAGCAATGGCCGGTAATATTATTCCAGCTATTGCGACAACTAATGCAATTGTTGCTGGAATGATTGTGATGCAGGCGTTCAAAGTTTTAAATGGTGATTTCAATGAATGCAAGACAGTATGTGCATATTCTTTTATTACATGTTACATTTTTGATTGTGTTTTTCATAAATAGTTTTTTTTTTATAATTAGGTGTATTGTGCTCCGGATAGACGACCAAAATCAATTCTTTCAGAATCTTTAAATAAACCTAATCCTGATTGTTCAGTTTGTCAATCTGCACATGTTACCTTGAACGTTAATGTTAAGAAAGCAACCTTACGAGGTTTTCTCAAAGAGGTCGTTCAAGGACCTGACGAAGGTGAGGAGGACATTTGTGAAGTTTCTGTGGAGGAAGGTGGAAGGTTTGTCAATTTAAAATTTTGGCATTCTTCCTATATGTGTATTTACAATTTAAAACATTAATATGTATATCTTTATTTTATATATTAGAATTATATATGATGTCGAATATGATGACAATCTTGACGTGACATTCGAAAAATTAAACATAACTGATGGAAAAATGGTTAAAGTAACTCCTGAAAGTGAAGATGAAGAAAAATATCCTACCGTTTTTGCCATTTCTCATAGGTAAGTTAAGATAATTAACATTATAAAAGAATAACCTAGTTGTTAATAACTAACTAAATTGGGTAAATCATTATAGAGAAACGTTCGAATCTCCAAATACTTGGTTTCATGTTGATGGTGATACAGTGCCTAGATCTCACACGCACGCTAATTCAAATGCTCATAAAAGAAAGCTTGACGACTCTGAAATTGATCCTCAAGAAGAGTCTTCTCGTAAAAGACCTGCTGTTATTGAAAATGAGGTTATCGTTCAAGACGATGATCTTATAATGACTGAAGATGGTCCTCAAAGGCTCATTGTCATTGATTAGATTTATACTATGATTTTATGTAAAATAAAATCGATCTGATTGCTACGATAACAAGCTTGTCAAATAATTTGCGTACAATTTATAAATAATTTGATGAATCACGTTAAAGTGGGCAATAATGTATTCTGTATTTTATTATTACCTTGATTTTTAATTTTTCCATCAAATTAACATCCAGGTTGGTGCTCCATAATGGCTGGAATTAAGATCCGGGTCAGAATTATTTTTGTTGATAATAACGATAATGTTATTATCGCTATTTTATCATGCAAAATAAATAAGGAATGTTCTTGGTAAAAATATAAAACGCATTGAAGCAGGTATGGGTTAATTTAATTAATTGCTTACAGCTTTAATCGTGGCAACTCAAATTTCTCATAATCAATTTAGTATTATATCTAAGCTTCTTGCTTTAATGCTACCTATTCTATTCGATTCTCGTTAAACACTTTTATCATTGTTAATAGACAATCCAAATTTCTTAAATAGAAACAGTTCGAAATATAACAAAAATTAGAGTTCAGCTTTCTTAGTATAAAAAAAGATTATGAATGTGCTAACGAAAAAGCAAACAAAATTGGGTTATGTAATACATTAGAATTGAAATTCGTTCTTGGTTCATTATTTATTTTACTTTATCGATTGTTTGTTTAGTGCAAATGATTTAGTAGATACGAAAATACATCTATGGTGAATTTTACCATAGTGATAGATGTAATTACAGTCAAACCTCTCCTATAGTCACACGTACAAAAAAGAAGTAAGCTAACTATACAGTAGAGGTCAAACTTATTATATTTATATAATAATTTTTAAAAAATATTACTTATAAAGAAAATGTGCTTATATAGAAGGTGACTATATAGAGGTTTAACTGTACTGTTATTATACAGTATATATATATATATAATTATTTATCATAAAAACTAAGTTTGCTTTTTAATATTTTTTAAAAATAAAAATTCTCAATTTTCTAGTAGTTTAACAAAATAATATTGAAATTTGATTTTTTGTTAATAGGAACTAGATGTTAGACCTGTCATTAAGTGACGGGCTATATTAAACATCTTTATTACAATATATACCGGTAATCTATTGTGATGGGAAATTTTTGTATTTCTTCATACCCTGCAAGATGAAATTTCTTTTGCATAATACACGAGATGTAAAAAGTAACGAATGAAGATGGCAGTCATGTGAATCATCAGAAAACCAAATAATCAAGAAAAGCTTATTATAGAGATCTATATAAAATTGGAATATAATAACATGTATATTAATACTTTGTAAATTTGGCGTATTTGATAACAAGTAACTTGAAGCACTTTATGGTTAGTGTTAGGATGAGGAAGTTCATATTATCTAACAGCTCTTTAGGATTAAGGAGGTTTTGTATTACTGTATATATTAAGAATTTTTTTTCTAAAAAACCCCATCACTAATCTATTGGGTTTTTTTAAAAAAATTGTTTTTGTCTCTATTATTGTATTCATAATATATATGATGCATGTTAGACTTCTTTCGAACATGATACAGAACAAATACTGTATAAAAGAACTGCGCCACAGACAAACGCGTTGAAGATGTCAGGGTGAAACCGCTTTGATCATGCATAGTGAACGCGGATTTCATCCTCATGTGTCTGCATAGCGGATTTAACCAAAATTTAGCACGGGTTTCACCCTGTCGAAAACTTTCAATACAGTATATCAATTTTGATATTATTTTAAAAAACTATCAGTTCTAATGTACTACTAGGGGCAATATTACAAAATCGAAATATGATTGGGATCTTGAAATTTTTATTTTTAGAGGTTAATTAGATTTATTCATGAAAAAAAAGCATTAAAATTTCATTTTTCGTGGTAAACCATAACTTACTGTATATGCAAATATTAAAAATTTTTATTTATATCTAAGAGAATTTTCTCTTTAGAAAAATTATCCCGAGATTTACTATAATTGGTTACTGGCTTTCTCGAATACGTATCTGGTACGTACATAAAACGATGACAAAAAAGTTTTTTAACCAGTGAAATGACGTGTGGCGTTGTGGCAAACACCGATACATCATGAGAAACAGCCAATAACGTATCTTTATTATACCCACAATACGTAATGTAGGTCCACATTTCATTGACCATTTACCGTTACCGTTACGCCTTAAAGATTTACGTAATAAAAACGTCATTTTGTCACATAACACATTTTATATATAGCAGGGTTTCTTATATTTTATTGTCCAGAGCGAAATAGAACCTGTTATTGTTGCTCCGTGTAATTTTTATTTAATTATTATATATATATATATATACCTATATATTGTATCATTACTGGTATATATGTCAGCTCCGAATGCACAATGCTGTACATTACCTAGTAATTACACATTCTATAATAATCGCCTTTGCATTGTATATAATTTAATTAATTTTCCGAAAGTCAATTTCCACAGTATAGGTAACACTATTTTAGGTAACACCATTTAATGACACCATTGATATTACTGTATTATTTATATATATTAGTCAGTCGTAGTGTCACCTACACTGAAGAGATTTTTAGGTATCAGTATATAGGAAAATTGACTTTCGGGAAATTATCAGATACATACGTACCAGATACAGACACAGACATACGTACGTACGTAAATTTACTACGGTAGAACCAGAGCTAGTGGATTAGCAAAATAGCTAGCAACATTGTTTGTGCTAAGATGCGAAATTTGCTACTTTCGTACTATGCATGTGATTATTACCTTTGTTCTTATATATATATATAATTATATGCAAAATTTTGCTAGCTAATTTTGCTTCTAACGACCACTGACTCTGGGTAGAACAATAACTGATAAATTTTTATTCATAACCATTAGTATAATATGTTCTCATAACGATGATGTTCAAAGGATTTCCAAAAACAGTATATATATATATACAAATACTGTAAAATAAAATACAGTACAAGAAACTATAAACTTACTTTAGAATACTAGTGAAAATAAATTTTATTACTATATTAGTAACCCACCTTAACCCTATACGTATCAGATATCTTTTTGGCTATATTAAAATTTGTATTTATGTTTGGCCACGCTATACGTATTCGGAATTTACCGTAAACAAAAGATCTTTCGATCAAGACATTTCTATGCATTAAATGAATTTAATATTTAAAGGTTACGATACCAATTTATGTAAAGTGAGCTTTGGAGTTTAAAAGCTTTAAGCTCAATATTCTACTTCTGATATCTACTTCTGAGAGGTAACTAATTTCTTTTTGTACTCGAACTTAAGTTTCTAGTATTATCAAAATTTTTGTTTTCGGCGTATTCGTTTTGGAAAACCTTTTAAAATGCGCTCAGTACCATAATGACAAATCATATTTTATAGTCTTTCGCGTCTAATATAATAAGGAACCTATGTAAAAAAAACAGTTTAGATAATTATTTCTTATTTGGCGTTTACACGTGCAGTTAAGAGCAATATCTGCTTTACGAAATGCCACCTCGCGAGTCGCTAGAAACTGAACCTCTCATTGATGAAGAAACACGCAATAATGGGCCATTTGCGTTTAATGTTGAGCAATTACAGAATTTGATCGATCCCAAAAATTTAGATTTGCTTCAGACTTACGGTGGTCCCGAAAAAATTCTTGATGGTTTGAGGGTCAATCGTGATGATGGTCTAGACCCCGATGAAGGTATAGATCCCACATCTTCGAAACTGCAAATTCCTTTTCAAGAAAGACGAAAACATTTTGGAAAAAATGTAAGCTTTTGTCAATTGAACGTACCACCATCCATTATTGTCATCAGTGTGCATCAACTAATATTTTAAATCTTAGATTTTGCCAAAAGTTGACCAACAATCATTTTTCTATTTGGTTTGGGACGCTTATTGTGATAGAACCTTAAGTAATCTTTAAAGATTTTTTTTTTTTTTTTTTCAATGTTTACATCTATCCATTACTCTTACAAAGGTTACAATTTATCTTTATAATTAGTTTTATTAAGTGTTGCTGCTCTCATTTCTCTCGCTCTTGGTATTGGTGATGATTTATCATCAGATGATTCTGATGGTCTTGGTTGGATTGAAGGTAAACAATGTTATTTTTTTGTTTAGATATAATATAATATTTATATATATATAGGTTTCGAATTTGGTCTACTTTTTTAGGCACTGCAATCCTTGTTGCTGTTGTCGTTGTAGTTCTTACGAACGCGATAAACAATTATCAAAAGGAAAAGCAGTTTAGAAAACTTAACGATAAAAAGGAGGATCGTAACGTCAAGGTGATTTCATTGAATTAAAGTGCTTACTTTTAATACTAAATAATAATTTACATTGTTAATTCTTATTAATTCTTATTAATTCTTAGCTTATTCGAAAGGGTAAAGAGCACCAAATTTCAGTTTATGAAATTAATGCTGGCGACATAATGGTAAAGTTAAATGCGATTCATGACTATTTTAATTTATACTTTCAAGGGATATTGTATTTTATTTTAATTCTATTACATAGCTTCTTGAACCTGGTGACATAGTTGCTGTTGATGGTATATATTTGGAAGGTCACAATCTCACTTGTGATGAATCTAGTGCTACTGGTGAATCTGATGCCATAAAAAAAGGCGATAATGATCCTTTCATATTGAGTGGATCAAAGGTTACAGAAGGTGTTGGTAAAGTAGTTGTTATTGCTGTTGGTAAGTAAGATTTTAGTGATTTTAGTTTAATACGGTTACATTTTTTATGTCATATGTCTGATGTTATAATTTACTTCTCAAATAGGCGTACATTCTTACTTTGGGAAAACTATGATGGTAAACATAGACTTTTTCCTTGCTTATAATCATCTTAATAAGTCTTTTATTCATAGACATCATAATGTTTTTATTAATACATATGTATTAGGCATTACGTCATCATGGAAATGATGAAACACCACTTCAAATGAAGTTGGATTTTGTTGCCGAACAAATAGCGAAATTAGGCGTTTCTATTGCATTAATTATGTTGATGTGAGTATAATAAGTTACTTTTTTATTTAAATTATCTCATCAAATAATAAATTATATTATTATTAATCCTTTGATAATACATTTATTATTAGTACACTAACTATTAAATATTTTATTAATGCGGCTCTTTCTGACGATTTTCCTGACTTGGAAGAGATAGCGGTCGCTATGGTTTCTATTGTTATCCAAACAATTACTATTATTGTTGTTGCTGTGCCCGAGGGTGTATGTACAAATTTTTTTTATTATGTATCCTTATTTTAACTAACATTTTTTAAAAAAATTTATATTAAATATTGCATATATTATTAATTTTGTCTTAGTTGCCCATGGCTGTGACACTCGCGCTTGCTTACGCAACCACCAAGATGTTGAAAGATAATAACTTGGTCCGGGTTTTATCCGCCTGGTATATACCACATGTATACAATTTTTTTTCAAGATATAACGGTACCAATAAATATATATTTATAAAATTTTCAGTGAAACTATGGGAAATGCGACTGCAGTATGTTCGGATAAGACCGGTACATTAACTCAAAACAAAATGACTGTGGTGGCAGGGCTTCTCGGTCAGGAAACATTCGAGGATTTCAATGATATTCCACAATGGAAAGAAAAGATTTCTCAGATTACATATGATATTATTACACAGGGTATAGTTGTTAATTCTACAGCATTCGAAGACAAAGATGAAAAAGGCCAATTGAATTTTGTTGGGTACGTATAAAAAAAATTAAATTATTTAATTAAATATAAAAATAAAATAAATTAATAAATTAAGTTTTCTTTGTTTAATCTACTAGTTCTAAAACTGAATGTGCTTTGCTTGCATTCTGCAAAGATTTCGGAGTAGACTACAGAGAGTTAAAATCTCAAGCTAAGCAAGTAAAAGTCTACCCTTTTGCATCAAGTAGAAAAAGCATGACTATAATTATTAGATTGCCCTCAGCTGGTACTTCTCATAGCAAAGCTTCTGATAATGTATTTCGTATTTATGTTAAAGGCGCATCTGAGATTGTTTTTGGAGGTTGTACACAATATATCAATGCTGATGGCAAAGTGCATAAATTGGATGATAAAACTAAACCTCAATTTGAAAACACTATTACTGAATATGCAAAAAAGGCTTTACGTACAATTTGTTTGGCATATCGTGACATAACTGCTAGTGAACTTAATCATATTGATGATGAAAATCCACCTTTAAGAGATCTTATTTGTTTAGGTATAGTTGGTATTCAGGATCCTTTACGTCCTGGTGTTATAGAATCTGTTGAAACTTTTAGAAAGGCTGGTGTCACTGTTAGGATGATTACTGGTGATAACTTATTAACCGCAAAGGCAATCGCAGAGAACGCTGGCATTTATACTAAAGGAATTGCTATAACCGGACCTGAATTTCGTGCTAAATCAAAAGAAGAACAACTCAGAATATTACCTCGATTACAAGTACTTGCACGTTCTTCACCGACGGATAAGACTATCGTAGTTTCTCTTCTTAAAGAAACTGGTGAAATTGTTGCTGTTACTGGCGATGGTACTAATGATGGTCCAGCTTTAAAATTGGCAGATATTGGTTTCAGTATGGGAATTGCCGGTACTGAGGTTGCAAAGGAAGCATCTTCCATTATTTTAATGGATGATAACTTCAATTCCATTGTCAAAGCGTTGAGATGGGGTCGTGCTGTTAATGATAGTGTACGCAAATTTTTACAATTTCAGCTCACTGTTAATATTGCTGCAGTTGTGATATCTTTTATTAGTGCTGTTACAAGTGATGATAACGAATCCATCTTAACAGCAGTACAGTTGCTTTGGATTAATCTCATTATGGATACGTTGGCTGCGCTTGCTTTGGCGACCGAGCCTCCAACGGATGAACTTTTATCTCGTTTACCTACTTTAAAAAATGCATCATTAATTAATTATCGTATGTGGAAAATGATTCTTGGGCAAGCGATCTTCCAAATAACAGTTAACTTGACCTTATTACATATGGGACCAGCGATTTTTCATCTTCACATGGATAAACCTCATGACAAAGCCGTATTTCGTACCTTGGTTTTCAATACTTTTGTCTTTCTCCAGATATTCAATGAGATCAATTGTCGTCGTATTGATGATAATTTGAATGTTTTTTATGATTTCTTTCACAATTATATATTCATAATTATTCAAGTCATTGTTATAATTGGACAAATTTTTATCATTCAATACGGAGGTATTGCCTTTGGAACAACAGAACTCACCTGGTATCAATGGCTTGTGACTATTTTAATTGGGTCACTTTCTATACCCGTTGGTGTGATTATTAGGCTTATTCCTAATACCTGTATACCTGATAGTATTCTTAACGAGCATTACAAACCAAAAGTCACTAAAGAGAAGATGTTATGGGAACATGCAGGTCACGATATAATGTCTGAAATTAAGGTAGCCAATGCACTAAAAATATTCGCTGCAGTGAGGAAACCAAAACAAAAACGACCTAGTAGCCACGTGAAGAGTAATTGATCAAATTTAGTTATAATTATCTTGGTTTGGAAATGATATTTTACATTTTTACTCGCAAATTTATAGTTCCATAATATAGTTGGATTTCAGTACACATCTATATGTTTATTTCCACTTTATTATACAATTTAAAATGAATTATAATAAAAGTTTGAATATGTGCATTTAATTACTGTTTTTCAATATTATATATGTAGTGAAGTGAATTAGTTCCATCAATAGAAATTTTTAAAAATTCACTATATCGAGTTTGCTAATTTACATTTTTAATATTTAATTGATGGTTAAACTAGAATTTTGAATTTGAAGTGCTTTTTAAATAAGCAAATTTATATTATTTATATCAAATCGCTCCTTTGAACAATCCATATTATTTTTACATATGCATTGAAAACTTTACACAAGTGAATACTGTATTTATATTCATGTAATACAGGTGCAGTTTCTTTCTTTGTCATTCGTACGTAAGAATATCAAATATACGTACTGTAGAAAGTGGTTAATGTTTCCAAATAAGAAATCTGTTGTCAATAACGGTACGATTGAATGACTGAGCACGTGACTATAACGTCTAGGAACCCTGAATTTTGATATTTCAGTATTTGGAAATGATATTAGACGCATGAAACAGTCCTGAAACATTAAAAATTTAGTATATTAAGTGATAATGATGCTTTTAAAGACAGTATTGAGTTAAATGCCCTTTTTCGAGACTATGACTAAAAAATAAGTACTGTACGTATTCTACGTACTGATTATCATCAGTATACGTATTTTTAGATAAAGACTGTAGAGGCATGTCAAGCATTAATTGAGATCAATTTACTATAAAGTTTTTTCTTCCCTCTTCCCGAGATAATAAGTTCATTTTGATTGGTTATATATATATATATACATTGACCCGAGATTTACCTTACGAAATCTGACACGTTCCCTAACCTTTTTTATTTTCCAAAAAAGTATCTCAAAAATACTTTATTACAATAGTTTTAGAATTCAATCATTAAGCCACTTTACTTGACCAGCATTTTTCAGGAAATGGTATGCTGAACAACCTTGATAAATACAGGTGCAATTTAACTTTTTTTCTCATGAAAAATTTTTTTTTTTTTTTTTTGTGAATAGCTGTATGGCATGTGACACTAAATAAATTATAAAATCAGGGGTAAAGTTTAAATTTACAATATGTGTTACGTCACACAATATCCAAACTTCTAATTTCAGTAGCAATAAATTTGATTTCCCGTGCTGGTCATAATGATCTACAACTCTTCCCGCTAATTTCGATCACGAGTTTAAACAAAACAGAATTAAAGATCTCTTCATTTTAAATATGTCTCAAACTAAATCTAGATCACCTACACTTAAAGATGCTTTTAAATATGTTAGTTATATTAAACAATTGTATCAAAGCCAACCTTCAAAGTATAGGCTTTTTATTTCTTCTTTAAAGTCTTTTGACCAAGCAGAAATTGATCACATAACCTTGATCAGACGAATGGAAACAGTTTTTCAAGAAAATTCGGAATTAATGGATGAATTTATCCAATATTGTCCACAGGAATGGAATTCTATGAGAAATAATTTGGTCATAGGAAATAATAATTATGGTAATAATATTACAACATCAACTATAAGAAGGAATGTAAACTCATCCGCTAAAAAAAATGGAATAAATGATGTTTACGATGATAGTAATAATAATATAATAAAAATAATGGTGAAAAAACCTCGTGTGGCACAAGAATTTGATGATAACTCTTTAGCGGTCCCTAATACAATGACTACAGTACCTTCTAAACCTGCACAATATAAATTAAAGGGTAAACCGTCAAAAAAAAGTGTATCAAGTACCGTAACAAAAGATTTTTTGATTTCAAAGGTAAGTAATTTTGTTTAAACGCATATTCACCTTATTTAATTTTGTTTCTTAAAATCTGTTAGCATTTAATTGAGCTTTTTAGAGTGAACTAAGAACTTACATAAAAATTGGCGATTATAATCTTGTGGTAAACACCAGAGAAATGAAGCCTTTACAAAAATCCAAGAATCCAATGATTCTTTGGATTCAGATCAATCGATCAATGTGTCATCTATCAGCACCTTTTCATCACGGCAGTCATCATTTTCGTGCACCCTAAATGAAGATTCTTCAGTTGAAATGGATAAAATCCCAGAAGCACTAAAAGATTTTCAACCTACATCCGACGTGTCAAACTCAACAACACCTTTACGAAGAAGTACAAGAATTCGTAAACCTTCGTTCAAGAAAATGGATAGTATTTACTAATCACCTTTTTATTCTGGTTTTATACTGTATATTGAGAGGTGGATTACTTTAAAATATTTGTGATAACGTGACTTATTATTATTATTATACGTGAAAAAAAAAGACTCAAAAAAATAAGATATTTTGATGATTAAGGTTTTGTTTGTGTGAAAATCAACCTTTTGATCTTGAAAAATCTCATTTAAATGCCTTTTTAATATATAATGGACACCTTTTTTTAAATATTTACTTATCATAAGGTATGATATTGATTGATGATTAAGAAGCCTTTATATACTGTATCACATTGATACTGATCATAATAAAGCAAGGTACATGGTATTTATATAAAATTGGTGATATATATAATGAAATAATAGATTATTGAATTATAGATTAATTGTGTTATAATTTCTTATTAATTTTGTTGAGTTTTATATGATTTAGAGCTATTTCGATATAAATTATTTTTCTGAACGATAATTTTATTGATTATAGAATTTCCATAGTATTTATGAACAATTTTCGCAAAATTAAAATAATGATGTATGTTAATAACTTGTCAAAAAAAAAATCAAAGCAATAATTAAAGTTAGAATTTAAATAGTGTTAAGTTTATATTAAAATTTTGCAAAGAAGTATTTTTGATAAAACTTTAAAAAATTATTTTATAACTAGCATAGCGACAATTTTTAAAAAATAATTAAATTTTATATATATCTTCAATTTACAAATTTGCATCATGAATTATTTTAATCTAAAACAAAATTATTTTTTTAAACCTTAATTATAAAATTTCACACTAGTGAAGTGAATGAAACACGGGTATAATTTGTAATATATAGTTTAAATAAAAAGTTAAATTAGATTAAAATAGATAAACTATTAAAAAATACAAATTTTAGATACATATATTTTAGGATTAGGAGATAGCTTTAGAGTACTGGAGTAGATAATAAACAAGTATAAGTAGGTTTTAAGAGATTAAATAGAAACCTCGAATTTTATTTTAATCCGCACGTTTAATACTAAATATATATATAATAATTTAATATTAATAGTCACTGTATATTGTATATTTAATTATTAATTTTAAATTGATTATTTGTAAATTAAAAAAATATTAAGTAATACAATTAGATCTTTCTAAATATAAGCTTTATAAAATTTTTCATAGACTTTATGATATTGTATTTATTGTAAAGAGACTTGACTATAAATACTATATTTTTAAATTTTGCATATATTATAAATAATAATAATAATTAAATTTATTATTAATTGAAATTTATTAATTTACACCAGTGTATGAAACACGAGTATAATTTATAAAAAAATATTTAATACAAAATTTTTAGAGAAAAAATTAAAGTTAAGATAGGTTAGGGGTTAGAGGTAATTTATATAATTTATACTAAAATTTATGTAGATTTTGTTTTTTGTTAGAACTCGAGGAGTGATTTCATAAGCAAAATTTTGAGATATTTAATGTACTTGTATTTCATACGCTAGTGTAATATTGTATAAAAATATATTATATATAATACAAAAGCAATGTAAAGTTGATAATTGATTTTAGTCAACCAAAATTTTTATTAATTAGCTAATAATTTATGTTAAATTATTATTCTTTGGTTCTAATCAATTTGGAGGGTACTCACTCTCGTTAGTATTTTCGCGTAATAACGCCCATAGACGTTTGAAAATTGTATCACCCGAGAATATCATGCAATACAAAAGTCTAACGCATATGAGCGTACTCGAAATAACGTATACAGCATATACTCAAGATAACGGTATTAGAAATGTTTGTTCCAGAGCTCACTTATAGTAATTCATGAATTATAATCATATATAAAGTATGTAAATAGAACAAAACTCTGATGCTTGGCTTTTTATTAGTAAGTATAATTCTTTTAAAAGATCGTGACATTAGTTGGATAATATATTATATAATATTTACTATACCTTGCTAAGATTATTAATGGTAAACATAAAAATAATAATTTGATAAGCACCTTCAAGAACATATCAGCAAAATAAATAGCATTCTATTTTTAATATCTAATCTAAATATCTAAATTAACATGTACAGTAAATAAAACAAAGTACGTAGCGGTAGCATTTTAAAGTATATATTTTTAGAAGCACATTCCAGAATGGATTATTCATTACCAATCTAATTTTCCAATTTCATCATTTATGAAACTTCCTTTCATTGATCCACGATACAATTCTTTAATAACTTTTCCTTCAATTACAGTTTTTTCTACTATCATTTTAACATGACATGGAGTTACACGACCGTAAAAGAATCCTTGATTATTACGGTATACGATTACGTTCCCGGCAAAATGATGGCCTTTATTAAAAAAAAAAATAATACAGTTTTAATCACTTATAACCAAGTTTTTTTAAACAAAAAGGATAAACATATCGATATATATATATATATATACCTCCAACATGACTTGATAAGTAAACAGCTACGCCATTATTTCCATTTGACCTTAAATCCAATTTCAATTCTTTCAAAACTTTATCAAATTCATTCTTCAACAATGGACCAGCTACACCACATCTAATGTCTCTTCGTTTATGTCCACATATCAAAATTACAGCTTTATATGGAATTTCTTCTTTCTCAAATTTCACAACATTATAATTTTCATTTTTAATGTCTATAGATTTATATTGCTGATTTAAAAGAAAATGATTATAAAACTCTTTTGCATGTTTTACTGTTACATTACGTATCAATAAATTATCAGGGAATATAAGTACATCATTCCCCCAATTAAAAAAAGAAAATTGAGTATTTGAACGACTACAATTTGTAATCATTGTCCTATCTTTTTTAAATTTATTTTCTTTTTTTAATTTTTTAGAATCATTTTCTTTTGTTAATGAATCATTATTATTCATTACTTCAGATTGACATTTAAATAATTCTGAAGCAAGGCTACCTTGATTTAATTCAATTATTTTTTCCCAATCAGATTTACCTGTTGAAATTATTACATGCCTTACGTAAGGTTGAATTGTATCTTTTAATGGAGATGTATGATCAAGTTTTAAATTTGATGGATATGATGGATGAGTTGAACATGGATTTTGACAAACAAGACATGGATTTTTGGTTGATATATCAGATATTGAAATAGTTTCATTTGATAATGATTTATTTGCATTTTTTAAAATTGAAAATGAAGTATTTGCAGTTGATATTTGTCGAGAATTATGATGGTAATTACGTTGATTAAAGGAGGATGATGAAAAAGATGTAAAAGTTGATTTAAGTATGTTACAAAACTGTTCCATTTTCTTAATGTTTAATTGTAAAGATTGTGAAGGAAAGAAGTTTTTTCGAAGCATTGAAACTAAAAGAGAAATATATACATAAGCATTACATTTTTATATTTGTATATTGGTGTATTATGTTGTAAGCCAGCACAGCAGATCAACGCATGTGATTGTCTAGATTGTCTACAATGAAAAAAATTTTTAACTTTTTATACGTACCAGGTAAACACTATGTGCCCAAAGCTAAGTGCTGAAGTTATTACAAATATATATATATATATATATATATAGTAATAAAATTAAAAATAACGATAATATAAAAATAAATTTTGGAATGATAATGATTACTTTGTATTTATTACGATTTATATGGTGAAATCATTTGATTATTATACGTACGTAATATTTTATTACTTAATCATTTCATGTTCTTAAAATTGTGTGAAATTGACCGTATAAATGATAATTAGAATCTTTTAAAATTCAAATTTTTTTATGACTTAATTTGAATTGAGCTAAGTCAATTCAATATTGACTTAAAATTATAAATTAAAATTACAGGTATAAGTTAAAAGTATTTGGTTTGTATATATATCGATATCGATACTATAGCTTACAATCAAGCTTGTAGAGTTATGTCAGGTTGTGACAAGAAAAAAAGTATACGTATCAATTTTCTTAAATTTATTTTGGAAGTCGATCCATGTCCGATCCCCGCCACACTCTATTGTCATGCCAATAAAATTAAGATCAACGTATAATAAATGCATTTAATATTGACGTATATATCTCAAAATATCATATGAAATCGCCATTTATACGTATATATGCTCCTGTCCCTCATGGATTTTATACGCATCTTTAACAAAAATTACGTGCAGGATAAATGATATCCGTCTTGGCAATAATATCCGACATGATCGCATGAGATGTGGAGGGATCTTACTTGGGCGTGGAAGCATTATTCCCTTTTATTTTTCATTGCGTCAAATGTGAATATTTTTATTGACGACTTAAGCTGCTTTAAAATTTCAAACTACATTTGAGATTCCGTTCTAAGTGGTTTCTAAATTTACAACAAATATAAAGAATCAAAAGAAATCAAAGGCTTGGAAACTACATTGAAGATAAATTATTAATGTCGTAAGTAGGTATGGAATAAGTTGATTTCTAAGTTTCAAAAAAAGAAAAGTTCATATGTTAACATACTTTTATGTAACTAAGTAATTACGAAATAATAACATGAATATATTTCTTTTAATAGCTATATTTAAGCCAATTTGTATTTTAATTTTCAATTGACTTAAGAATAATATAAATACCATTTTGTTTCAAGGCAAATATCTTTAGAGATCATTTTTTAAACTAACATAAATTCTTTCACAACCACACGGAAAATATTTTTTATCTCGTAAGATAATTAAACCATTACCATTTAATTTACGATACAAAGCAGAATTCTTAATATTTCTATGATATACATGAACTTATGCTGATTAAATATGCATGAAATGAAATAATGTAATCAAATATCTACCGTTGCATCATTTTGGAACATAACGTACATATTGTAGTAGCGCAACCAAAATTCAGTAGATCGGCCAGAATTTAGGGTCAGAATAGGCCGGAGCTTGGCCGGCATTAAGCAATAATACTGGCTAACCTTACTAGCACTATACTATAGCAAAATTAGTAGCTGAACAATTTTACTCAATATATAGGCTGCCAGTTTATTAGTAAAAATTTAAAAAAAAATCATCAATTCCGGCCTATTCCGACTTTAAATTCAGGCCAATCTGCTGAATTTTGGTTGTGCTACTAATCTATTCATTTAATTTTGCCTCTTGTTGTGCTCTGGATTGAAAGGATTGAAAGAGAAGTAATTTGTAAGTGCAGATTAGCTTCGGACACAACATAGGTTGTACAGGAAAAATGTTTTAAAATAATAATTGGATATTAAAGAAAGTATATTTATTAAGAGAATTGCAATAGCACCAGGATGTAGGTTAGATTTTCTAAATGCGTGATATTCTACAGCAAATTATCCAATGAATAATCGCGATTTAGTGTAACATAACACGATCAGAAAATTCAAACCAAATATTCACTTTGTCAAAAAATCGCTTGTTTTTCAAAAAGCAGTATAAGAAACTACCTTAAGTATTTTAACAAAAAGTTTTTCTTGAGCGATTTTACTATTAAAAATTTTTTTTGGCATAAACCTAACCCTAATCTAAACAAATTTGAAAGAATTTTTCAATTTTTATATAATTAAAAAATAAATCCTACATCCTGGATTTGTGAAGAATTGCTATTGTCACTTTTTATTTTTGCTAATGTCACCTAAATTTAAAAAAGTGCTTTAAAAGAGGTATAGTAATTAAGTAAACTCTTCTTTTAATCTTAATAAGTTGTTTATCAGTTCTAATAATAGTAAAATTATTAAATGAATGTTATATTAATTATTTTTTTTCAAATTTTACTCCGCTTTAGCCTACTTCTATTTTTGGACAACAACCTTTTCTTATTGTAAATATTATAATAAACACCATTTGTTCACTTAGCAAACCAAAAGTTACTTTTATAGATTGTATCAAAATACTGAATTTTCATATGATTATTTAAACAATAGAAAAAAAAAATTCTACTATGTACCATATATATTACTTATTATATTGTTTTTCTTTTATCTGTTTTGATTTTTTTAAAAAAAGATCTTATTGAAGATATCATTACTTTCATATAATCTATTATACAGATTTAATACTTCTTCTCTGCACTCCAATCTACATATACTGTTTACTTCAAAAAATTAAATTTCTGATCAAATATTTATTATTATTATTATAATAATAAATCAATAATAATAAATAATAATAATAAATTATACAATAACTCTTTCTGATGATCACTTGAACCATATTTTCAAGCTGGCACTTGACATACTAGACAATAAGTTAGCATCTGTCGTTTAGAAGTAGTTTTCATACGCTACTTGCTGACAGACTTAGAGTTTATCACTCACTATATAGTCTTGGCACTTGTCATTTAGAGATAGTTCTCATATGCTACTTGCCAACAAGCTCAGAGTTTATTACTCACCGAAAAAAGGTTAAGCAGGTATTGGGCAGTGGATCTTGACTGTAGAAAAGAAAACTCATTCTCCTTTAAATTAGTTTGAAGCTCAAATAGTCCCTCTTTACCTCTTGTCGTTTTTTCCATCAGTCTTCAAAAATTTTTCATAAAAAGTGGGGATTTGGCTTACCCCCTTCAAAAGATCAGCATTGATGGACCAGTAGATAGCAACTATGTGTTTGGAGACGAATACATTGTATGGACTCTAGAATGAGTCCCAGTCAAAAAAAGGAATCTCTGGTGGCAGCACCAAGTGGCTTGAGACACGAGTACCCGAGTGATGACGCCTTTATGGAAAAGTCACATCCTTGTCGTTGTTGGCACCATATATAGAAAGTCAGATTCTAGTACTGCGGCAGTACTTGGTTTGAAATATGGACTAGGTTATTAAAAAGATTCGGAGATGGTTTGGAGGGAATTTTAAAGTTAAGTTTAGACTTACAACAGAGATATATAGATGTTGCATCTGGTATATAATTTTTAAATCACTTGGCACAGGTTATAATAGTGTATTCGGATCGCTTAATTTTTTCTTTTTTCTGCTTGTTTCATCTATTTTTATTTATATTAGAATCAGTTTAGATTTCTCTTTCCTTTTTTTCTATTTGTTTCATTTTCTCTTTTGTTTTTGTTTTCTTTTTTAGAACAATTTCTATTTTTTTCAGTTATGAG
>CAJVPY010001323.1:0-19982 GCA_910591965.1 Dentiscutata erythropus | reverse complement strand
AGAATTTTGCAAACTTTTTTTTATTTAAAAATTTTAGATTTAAATAATAATTTGTATAATTTTTAGATTTATATCTTATTTATTTATCTCAATATACAATTTTAAGAAGTGTCTATAATAATATGGTAAGCCACTATATAACATCAAATGAGATTAGTAAAGAGTTAGAAAAATGACTTTGTCTTATATTGGTAATAGAAGATTTATTAATTATATATGATTTATATCAAAATAATAGATTTAAAAGAACAAGAGGTGTGGTGACTTAGTGTAGTGGTCTAGTCATCACTCTTTCCAAGTGGCAGGTCTAGAGTTCAAATCCCACTGGCAACGATATTTGAAAAATAGGCCTGTGTTCCTTGTGTTCGGTTGACGGCTATGCTTATTGGTTGGATCTAGAACTATAATCTGTAACTTCAGTCACACCATCTAGAAATGAGAGCTTCGGTGCAATAAACCTGAGGAACCGGCATAACCGAAAACCCATTTGGGAAGACTCGAATCTGGAGGTAGCAGTGATCTTCGACAGTATTACAGGAGGGCTGAATTTGAACTGGAGCCCGAGATCGGAGAACCAAGTAACTAGATCCTATAGCAGAGGACACACTAGCTGAATTGCCGGGTTGTCGCACCAGAGGAAAAGGTCATATGCTCTGAAAGTATGAACCAAGAGAAGAGCGTCCTTCAGGCACCTAAAGCCTAGGCAGACCGATCTGTCCGGGTTGCCGGCTGGAAGTAAGGGAGGGACCGATAAAGAATCCGGGTAAGAAGATGGTCTAAATGAGGGTACCGGGTTGTTGTGAACCGGATAAGGGCAAGGAGTATGTAATGGGCGCCTAATTAGGAAAGTTGGTGCTTGAGAAATGTCTGTAGAATAGTAGTACCCAAAAAGTGGCATGAGATACAAATACGGAATGGCAGGTCAATATGTATTAATTAGGAAGCCGTTACAGAACATGCAGGTGAATACATGTGTGGGACATGTACCGCTCTGTTAGGTTTACCTCGAGGATAGACTAGCTTAAGTTAGTAAGTCCTAAGGTAAGGTGCTAATTCCTATAGGTAGATGCAAAATCCACAGCCATATGGTGAGTAATACCTATGAGTTAGAGTTATAATGGAGGTAGTTGGAACCAGATGGTTTAAATGGGTACTCCTCTAGTTGGGGTGCAGGTACGGCAGATAGTATAGAACCTTCAGGCGGACTACTTAAATTAGACACCCAAAAGGTGCACGTGTGGCTTGATGTACTATCATTGTAACTACATTATAAAACTCCATTTACATTCTAATAAAATATTCTCCAGGCCAAAGAGGTCCCCTTGAAAAAAAAATAAAAATAAAAAATAAATTTAAAGGAACAAATTTTGATTTGTTTTGGAAACTTATTTTAATAAAGTATAATATAAGTAATTATAAAGAAACAAAACTAAATAAAGACTCAATTTATATATAAACTATATACAAGAATAAAAGCTTAGACTAATTATATATTTTTTACTATATATATATTATATAAGTATTGCCAATAAAAAACCTGTCATTGGGTATTCAATTATATAGTATTTTGTACTAAACAAAATTAGTTTAATTTCTTAAATAGTACAAAAATATTATTGAAAACCTAATACCAGATTTTTTTTTAGTGGCACTTATATATACTAAGATATTTTTTAATTAATTTGTTTATTAAAATATACTAGCAGTTAATAATTGTTGGCATGGAAATATTCTTTATATACTACTTGCTATTTTAATATATGATTTTTATAAAATAATTATTCAATGACTAAATAATAAATTTATATTTAAAACTATTTTAATTCCAAGTAAAAAATAAATATATTTGCAATTTCAACCAACAAATCCAACTACTAAAAAAGCTAAACAATATACAAGACACTTTAATATTAAGTTTATAGTTTAACAAGGTTGCTTTACAAAAATCATCCAGATATATATTACTATACAACTTTTTTCAATACTTAAGAGAATTTGCAATCTTATATTGACAATATATTTTATTTATCTGTGCTGATAACAAACACAAAGTACCTATTAGAAAAAGTATTAATATTTTTACTAGTATATGTAATAAAAAATCTGTAGTTTTTAAAAAACTTCTTTAGTTGTATATGATTATGATTTTACAAAATTATCTCTTACTCTTTCTGTAATATTTTTTGCAACATTTCTGAATCTGTTAAAGATTTCTTTTATAGTGAAAAAGATCTGTTTTATTTAAAAATATAGTATTTCAACCCAGTAATACAATTAGATATACTACTGAGTTTTATCATATAATTTCTACTAATTGTTTTAATACTATTTCTCCAATTTTTTATTTTTATACTAATAGTGATTCTAATCATTATATAGTATTTTCTTCAGTTCAAATTTCTCTTATTTGCTTATTTTTACATAGTAATTTTAATATGCTTCTTGCAATATATATAGCACTTTATCGCAGTTGGGCTAATCTTGTTAAAAGGATTATTTCTATATTAAATTTAGGTTACAAGATGTTGCATTAGTTAGAGATACAATAAGTTTAGAGTCAGAAAAAGAATTTGCTAAGTTAGATACATTAGGTGAAATTTGTACTGCTGCTAAAACAAATTTAATTTTGCAGAATAGTTTGTACAAATGTATAGAATGTATACAATATTTATTGAAAAAATATATTAAAAGATTAGTTTTATATAATGAACTATTTTAATGCTATAGTTTAGCAGATGATATAGAAATTGATAAATTTTTTGATATATGTAATTAAATTAGGAGTTTCCTAGGCTTCGCACCCCTGCATTATGATTATACATCGCCTGACCAATTAGATTTTAAGATCAGATGTAATGTGTAAATTAATTTTGTGTAATAAAAAATAAGATTTTTTGGATTTTTTGCAATATCTCAAAAACTTTGTCTATGAAACTACTTTTCGTGCTTTAACAAAAAAAATTTCTTGCAAAATTTTAGTATATACTATTTTTACCCTAACTCTAACCTTAGCTCTAACTCTAACCCTAATTTAAATCTAAATAATTTTTTATATAAAAATTGTTTTGATATGGATTTACAAATTATAATTTGTTAGGTTTAGGCCGCAGATAAGTTACTAGGTACACTTAGTTTCTAGGTTTTCTTAGCTATATGTCTGAGTTCTTATTCTTAGCACTAGGCTTAAAATATAAAACCTTTTTCAGTCATGTAAAAAGTTTTCATTAAGTTTAATAAAGATAAGAGCAAGGTCTCATCTTAAATATTAAAAAAAAAAAAAAAAACAAATTATAATTTGTATATTCATGTGATGAATTAGCACATCACAGGGTGCAGTATATACATTTATTCATTAAATTAATAATATTAAAAATATTTTGATTTTAATTTACATAGATAAGATTGTTAATTGATTGAACTTTAAAAATTTTAGAACAACAAATAATATTTTATTAAAAAAAAAAAGAATTTACAACAATTTATACAAGTATATTGTAGATATTGCCAATATGTTTTTTAGATTTATATATTTAAATTTATAACTTAAATAAATTTATTATAACAAATTGATTATAATTTAAATATTAAATATTATTTTAGATAAAAAAATATAACTAGCTATTTTGTAATATTTGTCAATCTGTTCATCTTCCAGATAATATTTTTAATTTATTAGATTGGCTACCAGATCCTATTCTTTTTACAAATATGTTTTAAAGTTATTTATTTATATTTGTTAAATATGTAATTTTAATAGAATAAATTTTATTAATTATAGTTAATAAAGATCATTATGTTGAATTTAAATTAGTAGATTAATCAACAACATCAAAACAATATCATTAAACATTTATAATGATTGTGTACCTAGTGAATTGATCTATTTAAAAAATCTTCACTTAAATCACCTGTTGGGTAGATAATATGCCACCCAAGTAAAAACAGGTTAGTTTAAAAAAGTTGCCACCCAGGTTAATTAAAAAACAAGCCCAGGTAATTAATATTCTAAAAATAATATGTTATTCTAAAGTAATAAAAGTTTTTCAATATATCTATATCATTAAAAGTGCTTGAGAGTATTTAGCAAATTTTCTGACTAATCTAGCAGAAATATTTTAAAAAAGCTATATTTCTGTATTTACATTGATATATCAATTTATTAAATTTATTATTCCAAAATCAAAAAATCATTTGGCCAATAGGTGTTTTAGAAATTATAATAATAACTTCAAGCAAAGTATGGATATAATAATAATTTATAATATACTAAAAACTATAAGCCAACCTGTGGGCCAACTCATAGGTCTTCCACGGGTCACCTGTAGGTTAACTTATGAGTTGATCTACCCATTTTCACTTGAGTTGCTATAACTTAACCTGGATTACTCACCCATCTGTGGGTGACCCAGATGACATCCACCCAGATTAAATTACTATGTGTACCATTATCTATTTTTATAAATATATGAGTTTGAGAATTTATTCAATGCTTCTAATGTGGAAAAATTTGTTGTCTATATAGTGAATATGCATTATCAGCAGAAAATAAAATAGTATGCCAAAATGCTATAAAAAATTGGAACTATAGTTGCAGATCACTATTTGTTCCAGAAGACCATATTCTATACAATGAGGTTTTTATAAGAGAAAAAATTAGTTGTGAAACACCAATAGAGTTAGCATATTATTCTTATCAGAAACCAAATACAAATAATAATATTTGTTATTGGTGTGGATATAATAATGAATTGGTAGAACCTCCAGAAAGTCTTAAATCAAAATACAAAACTTTATTTCCATGTTGCATATTATGTTGAGATACAGAAAAAGAATTTTTTGTGCATGATAAAATTAAAACTCATACAAAAGCTACAAGGAAATGCAAAGCTAAAAGCTAAGGTTTGGTTTGATAGTTATTAGTAGAATATATAATTATATATATATATAGCATGAATATATATTAAGTCTAATAAATATATATATTAATAAGTGGTTTCAGAATTTAAAAAAAATAGCGTATTTCAGAAATAAATAAGAGTTTAAAAAATCTTATTTGTGTATCAAAATTTTGAAATCGGAAAATGACAAACTATTAAATAACAAAATAACAGGGTAATAATAAAGCTTTTCACTCAAATTACTTACTGAACTTTCGCTCAAATTACTTACTGAATCTTTGCTCAAATTACTTATTAAACCTTTGCTTAAATTATTTTTTGTAACCTTCACTCAAATTATTTATTGAACCTTTGCTCAAATTACTTACTGAACCTTTACTCAAATTACTTAACTGAACTTTCACTTAAGGTATAACTTACTAAACCTTTGCTCAAATTATTTACTAAATCTCCACTCAAATTATTTACTAAACCTTCGCTCAAATTACTTATTGAACTTTACTCAAATTTTTTACTAAACCTTTGCTCAAATTATTTATTAAACCTTCACTCAAAGTATTTTTTTTATATAACTTACTAAACCTTTACTCAAATTATTTTTTTATATTACTGAACATTTGCTTAAATTATTTTTTATGACTTATTAAACTTTCGCTTGGATTTTTTTTATATAGCTTACTTGAAAAAAATCGTTAGATTTAATTGTTCTTTCATGTATAGTATCCAGTTTTATGGCTTGTATTAATTCGAATAGTTCGTCAATCCAGAACTTTAGTAATAGCCTTATTCATACTAGTTGAATATTTGTTCATAAGTGTCCTTAAAAATTATTTATTTGTTTAATTTGATGTTGTCGATGTGAAATTTTAGGCATGTTAAGCATAAAACAGTATTAGAAGCAACACATCACATATTTCAAAATAAATACATTATCTTAGAAGTTTAATTCTGAAACTCCTTATAGTTTGAACTGGGTTTGCTACGAAGCATTACTATATAATAATATGTTGTTTAATCCCCCCCTAAAAAATTTTAAATTTGTTATGTTAATTAAACAAAGAATTAAATTGGAGTGGCCTAAACAACGCTCAGGAGCATTATTTTGGTTCACGGCCTGCATTAAGTTTAATTTGATCTGTAATTCGAAATTATACCCGTGGGTATTAGTTCGCATTTATACGATATTTAAAAATTAGCAATTCACCTATTAAGAATTATTTTATTCTAGCAAAGTGAGTATAAAGAACAACATTCATACTGTGAAAAGGCCGGGGTGGAGTTCAAAATCAAGCTTTTATTATCCTGATCGACCAAGATTTAGCATGCGTGAATCGATATAATTAGATTAGGTCAAGGAAGATTTGGCTCTACATATTCTGTGACCCGGTTGGATGTAATGATGCCTGAAAAATACACATGACTTGACTAAACCTGACGACAGGGACGCCGATTTTTTTTTGAATTTTTTTTGGATAACGTAAAAATTATTGGATTTGGCCGGCATTAAGAAATTAAATGTCATAATTCGGGCCAGATCACATTATCACAAAAGTTCTCGAAATTCTGAAATTTTGAATTGTATGAACACAGCCAATCAGATTAATAGGAATTAACAGACAACGTGATCTGTAACCAATCAAGACGTTAAAATCGTGCATAAAAATTTCTAAAATTTATGGATAACCCCAAAATTATGGAAAATTATGGATCCATAATTTTCAGCGTCCCTGCCTGACGAAACTATAAGTTTACCATAGGTTCGTCAGGCATCACTATGGTATACGAAAAATTAATGTTGGTATATAAGAATTTTTCCATATTAAAATCACGTGAACCATCTATTATCATTGCACTTAAGACCTTGTCGGGTTCTTTAAAAGAAGTTAAATCAAATTTATTTTCATGGCTGATGCCGAAACTTGAAATATCAATAAAAATGCACTAATTAACAATCACGCATGCTTGTTTTAGCTCCAACAAATGGCAAGCATTATCTGTGATATCTGATATTTATTAGACATATTGAATTAATTTATTATTATTATCTAATTATTGCTAAACATATATTGAATTATATAATTCACTTTTGCAAATTTGTAAAGCATGACAATCATATCGATATGAATGTACAATAATAAGTAGTAGGCTTAAAATATATAGAATAACTCGAAAAACAGAACGGGTACTTTATCGTTTTCAATATGCTGATAGCGGAAATCTTCATCTGACGGACTGAACTAAGACTGCTTCTAGATATTACAAGAGATTTAGGCAATATTTATAGTGCGGGATATATTCATACTGACTTTCACAGTGGTAATACTTTACAAGATCAATGCATTAGTAAAACCATGCGGTCTTAAGTACGTACATCTCAGGTCTAGGATTGTCTAAAAAGAATAATGAAAATTTTCCAAAAAGCAATATTTATGGATTCATGCCTTATGTTGCTTACTTCACCGACAGCTCGTTTAGCCGCAGTACCGATGTTGCAAATTGAACCTAGGTGCCGCACAAAAAATGCGTTCGATTTTGGTTGACTAACGGCCGAGGATCTTCAAAATTTTGGCCCGCATTACATAATTGTTTATTAATTCCGGCATGAATTATCTTTTTAATTTTTTCATTACAAAAATAGAAATTTTGAAAAAATAAGCCCGCATTTTGGTAAAATTGGCCCAGGAACAAATTTCACTTAATGGGAGGCTGCGATTTCATTACCGGTAGTAAAATTATGAGTGACTCCGGCCTAATTTTTTGATCGTCGCTCTTAGCCAATCAAAATCGAGGATCTGCCGCGCGTTACATCAGAAGTTTATTGAGTGAAAGAGCTGCTGATATATATATGGATTCGGAATTATCATGCCAGAGATATCAACCAGACAAGATATTAATCTAGCAGTAAGGATTTCGCGACCCGAATTTGCCCCTGGGATACCTAGTTGTTACATTTAATTGACGAAACAATGCATGAATTTTGATCACAAAAACGACCTAATGCTTATGATATTTGGAAAAAATTAGGGAATGGATCAAAGCATCGAAAATATAGATTAAAAAGCAATTCTTGAATGCTGATAAAATGGCCAAAACTTTGCCAATTGTCCCACCTAAACATCCGGATTTTATGTATACTAGTAAAATAATTCATACTAAAAATATCGAATGCAATTGTGGCTTTAGCAAGAAGACCCATTGATTTAGGTTTCTAATGGTAATATTACAAATCCAAAGCATAAATATCCGATAACCGATAACCAACGTTTGCTAATTATTTGCGCCAAAAATCTGGTCTATATTGGCAAAATATCAGAAGCATATTAGGTAAAAATAAATATCGGGTATTCTGATATTTGTTTTTTTACCTGATATGCTTCAGAAGTTTTTCGACATATTGTCAATATACCGGGTGTTTGATAAGTCCCTGGACAGGACCTTTTTTATATCTCCGCTCATATTAGTTTTTTTTTACCGGTATTTAGTGATTTATTTGACTTATTTAGTGATCAATAAAAAGGTCCAGGAACTTATCAAACACCCGGTAGACCAGATTTTTGGCGCAAATAGTTAGCAAATGTTGGTCATCAGATATCTGATATTTATGCTGGACCCGTTATTATATGAGTGCTGCCAAGGGAAAAAGGCCGTTCAGACTTTCAATTGTATTTTGTATACAGTTAGCCGTCTATGGAATATATATTTTCCATTGAAAGTCCGAACGATCATATGAATCTTATATATACTTTTTATATATGTTGTACGTCGGAACGAAATTATTGTAGATTTTTAGAATCCACTTAGGTTGGAACGAAAGTTGATACGAAATTTAAAAGCAACTTAAGTCGATTCTATATTTGATGCTATATAATCGTGATTTTAAATTCGACACTGTAATAAATCATGATAAATTGTCAAGATAAAATACAAATCTTTATTATTATTATTTTTTTATTTAACTTTTTCATTCTTTGCAACTCTCACTGCCCAATGACCGGATATTAAATTATCCATTTTTACCTGTAGTGTATTCAAAGAATTGCTTTCCAAATATTTTAATAATGAGTCGGCAAATAGGGACTTTTGTTTTTTGTATTAAGGTTTTGGTCTCCTTGTCAGTGTCTTGGTTATTATCTGATATTCTACTGGTTTGCTCTCTCTCTCTCTCTCTGCTATACCTTTCAATAATTCATATAAGCCATTAAAATCAATAGTTTCATAATTAGCAGCATTAGAATCAAATAAGAGATTAATTTGTCTTAATTGCTCTTGGTGTTGATTGATTACTTGGATTGGGTTGGGGGAGTTGGAGAATGCTTACCACCTAAATACAAGATTCAGTAATTACAACAATCGGGGACGCGAAAAATTGTTATTTGGCAAAAAATACATTTGCAATACATGATCAAAATAGCATTATTTAAATGCTTATAAGCATTCGAAAAGCATCTATTATGCAATCCTTTTCACAAGTAGGTAATATTAAATGCAATTGAAAAATGCATGGGACAAAATCGCTGTAAATGTAAAATATTATTTATCATGTAGGAATAGTTGCTATTCCACTAATCATAGATGTAAAACTTCGTGTCATGCTTTTAAAATTAATTAATTTGCAATGCACCATGTTATGAATAAATCCTATCTTAAAGTGATTTTAAGTTCAAAACAACGTATTCAATGAAATAATTTGGAATACAAATAAATTTTGTTGTAAGCTGAATTGGAATTCTTTAACGACTCAGGCACATTTTATAATTCTATTACAATTTATATTTATTCGGAATTAACCTCTACAATAATTCCATTTCAATGTATAACATATATAACTCTATTTTTTATTTGTTTTAACTATATTTAACCTCCTCCATCTTTTTTTAAGGTTAGGGTACAATTTTATATAAAATATAGATTTGTATAACATAATAAAATTTAATATAAAGGTTCAAATTTTGTTACACATAAGGTTTTTGGAGTTCTGCCCATTTTTACTTAGAACTTCTAACTTTATTAATTACTTAGTATATTTTTGAGAGTTAGTCACTCGCAGGCAGTGTTGTACACAGACATTGTCCTGCCAATTTTACAGGGACATATACAGTTCCAAACAATGTTCCATGTCTGCAATGATATTCTGGCAAGGCATTGTATACGGATATTGTCCCACTAATTTTTAGCTTTGTCCCTACTATGACCAGACAAAGTTTAAAATTGGCTTGCACAAGATGCACATGTGCAAGTAGATTTTTTTTTTGTGCAAGAGAAGTTCTAAACGTACATGCACAAGTGTGCAATTAAATTTGAATAAGGAGCTTGCGCAAAAAATGATGTGCAAGAGAAATTATAAAATTTTATTGCACCAAAATTTAGTTTAAATATAAAATATGGATAGGTTAACAATTTTCTGAAAAGGTCCGAAAGGAAAATGAATAAACATAAAATACAAGCAAGGTTGAACTTAAATTTTGAAAAAATATCCAAAATATTCCAAAAAAATTAAGCAAAAATATAAGATATATCTGGTATAGTAATTTTTAAATTTTTATACTATTGGATCACCTAGAGACAATAAATAAGTGCATATAAAAATAAATTTTATATGCACATGTGTGCAACTAGTAGTTGGCTTGTGCAATTAAAACCTATGACACAACTGTAGTTTTGATCTGAATTTTAAACCCTGTTTGGAGGTAATAAATATGTGCATATAAAAAAAAAATTTATATGCACACGTGTGCAACTAGTAGTTGGTTTGTGCAAGTAAAACTTGCAATTGTGCAAGAAGATTTCAAGCTGAATTTTAAATCCTGTGTTCAGAGCATGTCTGTGAAGCAAAAATTATAATAAACCTAATTCAGGTCAGTGTTATACATTTTGAGTATTTTCAATATATCTGATAGTTAAGAAAGTTCAAGCATGTTTAAAATTGTATGAATATATAAAACACCAAGTGTCTTTAACATCTCTGTTTGGGTTGTGCATAAATAGCAGTAATAATATTTTATATACATATTGAATAATTTTATTGGGCTAATAATTATATGTCGATTGGCAAGATATTGGAACAAAAAAATTTTGGGTGGACACTGTCTGTGGATGTCCTATTCTGGACTGCCTGCTGCTTGTGTTTGTATTACCCATGGATGAGTGGGTGACTCTGCTTAAAACTATAGCTATTTGGGTAGTTAACCTGCAGATAACCCATGGGTTGCCTGTTGGTTGACCCACAGATTATTTATGGGTTAATTTACAATATTCATACTATAACCATCAGTTGAAAGAGCAATTACAGATGTTAATACTTGATTTGAATTTATAATGCTTGTATATAGGATATAATATCACAGAACAACTTAAGTGGATTCAGAGTTATTTATTTTTTTTTTATTTTTTTTATTTTTTTAAATCTTCACGGGTTTTGCTATGGCTTGCTTTTATTAAAAAATATATACAAAAACTATATACATTTAATATTTAGAACTATAAGCCCAACTTCACTCAGTTACCTTATAATTCTAAATACAACCCATTGCACTAGCTCGCAGACAAGCTAGAATTATCTTATCAAAAAATCTATAAAAAAATAAAAATGAACTATGACTAAAAAGAAAATATAAAAGGGGAATTAGGGAAAAATGAATGAAATATAAAAATAAAAAACCCAAAAAAAGAAAAAATGGAAAAAATAAAAACATTTTATAGAAAAAAGATAACAATTTGAAAGAAATTTCACCTCTTTATAACCAAAATGCACTATTATAACCTGTGTAAAGCTGAAAAAATTATATAACAAATGCAATGATTGTATATTTCTACTGTAAAGCTTTGCTTTAATATACAAAGTTCTTTCGACTTATAACTGCTTTCAGATATCTTTTTAACCAGAGGTCCCGATCTGACTTCTCCAGAGTAGCGCCATATTTGTAAACAGACACGTCACATAGTTGCATTCTACTAAATCTGTCTGAATTTGGAAAGTAAACAATGCTGATTTTTTGGAGAGGGTAAGCTAAATCTCCACTTTTTTTGAAATTTTTGAAAAACCGATGAGAGAACGAGAGAGAGAGTAAAAAAGATACCACTTGTATATATCAAATGAGTGCAGTTTTCAAAAATAAAGAAGTCTGTTATACACCTGGGTTCTAAAGGTCTTTGTAGTTTCATCGACAGATTTGTGCCTACTAAAATTTTTCTATTCACAGTAAGCGCCACCTGCTTTTTCACTTCTGTTTCTAGGCTTCTGGCTTGCATATCAAATATAGAAAGGAGTCCTCTAAAGCAAGGTTAACTACTTTGTTGTACTCTAAAAACCACTACTATAGGTCTTTAGAACAGTAGACTAGTAGAACTTCATCGACAGACTAGTCCACCAAAATTTATACTTGGAGTAATGAGCGGTGCCTGCTTTTTTCACTGTTACTTCTAAGGCTTTTGGCTTGCATGCCAAATGTAGAAAGGAGTTCTTAGACCCAGTTAACCTTTTTACAAACCATTTCAATAATCTACTTCAACTCTCCAACAGACTTCTTATTTCTTCTTTTAGTTAGAAGTTTGGTTCAAGTGATCGTTAGGAAAAGTTTTGTGATAAATAATTTTTTTTTGATTCAGAGTTATTACTTAAATAAATTATTCTTTAATTATATAAGGTAATTTATTGTCGCAGATCATAATGAAATTGGATTAAAATGAAACTGAGAACCTTTCTTGTTCACCTTTAAAGCTTATAAAACCCACTTATACTCTTTTTTAATAAAACTAACTCTAAACCCTAACACTAACACTAACCCTAACCCTAAAAAATAGTTTCCAAAAAATTTTAAATTTTCTTAAAAAAATAGAAAAATTTCATTTTAATCCGATTTCATTTTAATCTGCCATATTTATTCTATAACAATAACAAAAAAATTAAATAACCAAACTAATAAACTAATACAATACTGTATTTTTCCAAAAATAAACTACTATTTTTGGGCTAAAAATTATACAAAAATTTTTATAGTAGGTTATTTTGAGAACAAATTGATTTTTGATTATTTTTATTAAGTAATAGTAGGTTTTATATATAAAAGTCAAAATTTTACTAAGTAAATCTATATTTTGTACTTAATAAAAGTTATTTAGAATTATTTTTCTAGACAAAGCTAGCTAATATTATTTCTATTACTGAATCCTTTTATACCATGGCCAACATATAAGTAAACCCTAGTAAATCTGTTCTTTTAACCAATTTTATATTCAACTCCTACAATCAAATAACTTTTAATAACTTTATATTATTGCTTTAGCTATTATACTAGCCTTTCAAGTTTTTGAGATTCTGGTTCATACTAGATAACAAATAGTCTAAACAAACACAACTTATCACAACTAAATCTTTCTAACTTATTCAAACTATTAGCCCAAAATGTATTATAGATACTTAAGCTAGTTATATTATTAATATTGTTATTATTCCTACTATTAAATATTGTATACAAAATATAGTCCTCAATTTACAAGCTTGTAAAAATGTTTTTACACAATATATTGGTTTTGTCAAGCATAAAGCTAAACTTAGCCATACTATTTTTACAAGTACTTTATTCTATCCTCAAATTTATAATATCAAGAACATTTGAGATATTTAACTACAATAGTGCTTGTACTCTAAGGTATTATAACTAGTTAACTGTTAGGTTATCTAGATAACTAAACTATAAAATTGACTACAATTACACAATTAGAATATCTGGTTAATTTAAGAGATAACCTGAGATAATATAAGATAAAGTATAGTCACAATAATATATTGTATATTAAATTAATAACTACAAGTTTATTTTATAGATGGACAGTATTTGCTGATAAATCATTTTACTAATAAATTATTTTTTAAATTAGCAAACCTAATCTTAGCAATATTGACTAAAAATAATTTGTCTAGTTAGTAAAATATACTGTTTACGAATGAACTTGTCTGCAAATTAATCATCTGTTTTATACTGATATGTTGCAGATTCATGGGTTTTTACAAAATATAAAAAGATATAATATAAATATAATAAATTTTTTATATAGATTATGATTAAATAAAAAATATCAGATATTGTTTAGTCAAAATATATTATAAAGTAGTAACGTGTTTTTAGTAAAGGTAGATATAGTATTTTTATTTAATTCTATCTTTGATTGGCCAATAATCTATATAGATAGCTAATCACATGATATCTAAATATAACCTAGAGTATAACCACTAAACTACAACACCATATTACTAATTTTTTCAAATAACTTAATAATAACTATCTGCTTGGAATCTTTATACTTATTCATGTTCAACAATTACAAAACAATCTTTGGTTTTCTATTAGCATTTTTCTCACCCAAACTCTATTATTGAAGGCCCGAACAAAAACACTGCTAATTTCAAAATTCTTCAACTTTTAGACAGATTAATTGGACAATTAATCCCAACTCCAATACTTCTATAATTCAAGAAGGATTAAAATCTCTTGAATTAGTTCTCACATTACATCTTAAATATTCTGTTTTTAAAAAACAACTTAGATATCATTATATACTTTTTTTGATCAATTTATAACATCTAATAATTTTTGCTTATTAAAATAGCAATATATTTTTCTAAACTAAACAAAATTCTAAAAGACAAAATACCTCAATAGTTTATAGTACTAGAAAACTTAACTATTAATAACTGCCTTAAGTGTATTATTCACCTATATCTTAATCTCTTACCAACAACTACTATAGCTATAGCACTAGTTAATTTTATCAGCATACTAAACTCTGACTAGTATCTCAAATTGACAATTAATTTATTGTTAGCAAAGCTCATAACCAATTTACTACCACTGAATATACCTTGATAACTCATTGTTAATGCTATTTACTATATTTTTATCTACTTTCTCCTATCTCCCTTGCATCTTGTACTAATTGTATACTTAATTTTAATATTATTTCAAACAAATATACTATCTTTATTTCAACAAACTTGGTAGCAAAATTTTTTAGCTGTATTAACTCAAACAAATTAGTTAACTTTTATACCAACTACCAAGATCTTATATATTCTGTTTTACTTTTCAACTCTATCTCTACTCTAGTAATCCAAACTTGTTATTAAACAACCTCAAATTTTCTTTATTTTTCTACCTAGTGATGCATCTCAAACTCTTCAAACAATTGCTAATTATGATCAAAATGCTATTAATCTTAGCTTCTATACTGATAGTTTAGTAATTAATATAAACAATATCCAATATTTTATAGATATTAGCTAGCTATAAGTAGAAAATCAAAATATACTTCACAGCTTTTAAGCAAAAATCAAGCTATAGCCATGCTCCACAGCCTCTCGAAACTGTATAGTATAAATCTATATAGACTCCCAATCAGTTATCTTCAAATTCAACAATATAATTTACTAAAACATTACTTCTTATTTTACAAATACACTTTACTAGTCCATTTGAAATACTTTATTTAAATTTTTTAATTATTTAATATAAATATTATTTTTCACAAAGTCAATACTCATCAAGATAATAATACTCTTAATAATACTGTAGATTAACTTATCAAACTGCATCACTTTTATATTTAATTCAAATAATATATATAACTCTTTATTTATTCCTTGCTCTATTAGCTATCTAATTAAACTTCCTATTCATTATTGTATTAGAACAATATACCATGCACATATCTTTGCTAACTAGTCATCACAAACTCACTTCCAAAAATAGTCTCAAATTTGTTTACAGAGTTACTAGCAAGCCACCTGGCTTTATTTTAACAACAATCAAAAAACCTCTAATTTCTCCTATAGCTTCTAGTTTTCTATATACAAGTTCTTCAAAATTAAGTTATTTTTAAATAATTTATCAACATCTCATATTCTTTACAAAAAATATCTATTTGTCTCTAATAAATATCACTTGTATCAACAAGAAAACACTTCACTATACTGGGCTATCTGCCCTTTCTCTATTTATTACTTAACCTCATTTAAGATTTCTTACAAAATATATTAAATCACAATAAGCATTAGATTTCTTAGTCTCAGATGAAGCAACTTTACTCTGCAATTACAAATCTTGATAGCTTTAAAATTTACAACTCTTTGTACAAACCTTTCTTGTTCTTTATACTCTCAGGTTTTATCTTACTCAATATTATCAATATATTAAGTGAACACATCTCATCAACAAAAACTGCTACTACTCTTGCAATAAAACTTCTTTTCAATATTAATCAGCAACATTATAGATTTTCTACTGTATATCTAGATCTTAAACTCAGCTATCACATCAATTTACCTTTTCTTTATAGTATTTTTACTTTACCCTCTTCAAAATAGCTTCACTCCAATTAACTAATAACTTTACTACAATAATTAACTTCTCTTTTAAATTCAATATATAGTATTCTAACTGAATTAAATACTCTTTACAACCTTTTCATATTTTTATTATTTTTGAAATCTAGATAAGCCTTGGCTACTCTGGTTGGTTTAGGCTACAGTTAAGTATTTAGATTTACTTAGATATATGTCTGAGTTCTTATTCTTAGTATTAGGTTTAAACATTAAGATTTTTCTGATTTTTGTAAAAAATTTTCATCAAATTTTTTTTTAAAAAAAAAAGTTGTTCAAAATAACAAAATACACATATTCTAAAAATTTCATACAATTTGAATAATTTTTTATTAGTATATTTTTGCATATAAAATTTGAATTTAAAATGCAAAAATGTATAAATAAAAAGTTATTAAAATTGTATAAAATTTTTAAAATATATATATTTTTATATTCTGAGTAACTTTTTTTTTTTTTTAAGGTATTAAGATGACCTCTATAGCCGGAACTTTTTATTAAGTAGAAATTACAATGAGGATACATAAAGCCACATGTACACCTTTTGAGTGCCTAATTTAAGTAGTCTGCCCAAAGATTTTACACTATCTGCCATACCTGCACCCCAACTAGGGAGTACCTATTTAAACCCTCTGGTTAAAACTGTCGGTTACTTACACTTAACCAAGGTGTAACTCACTATTTGTTAGTAGCTTTTGTAACACCTGTAGATTTCGCACTCATCTTAGAACTTACTAACTATCTAAAGCTAGTCTATCTACAAAGTAAACCTAACAGAGTGGTCCATGTCCCACAAATGTATTCACCTGCATGTTTGGTAACTTCTTATCTAACTAGTATATGTTGTACTGCTGCCATCAGGTCCATATCTCAAGCCAACTTTTGAGATGCTGCTGTAACTTGATCTGTATCTCAAGCACAACCTTTTTAATTAGTTGCCTATTTACATACTTTTGCCCTCATAAGGTTTTCAACAACCCCAGTACCCATATTTGAAACTGTCTTTTTATCTGGATTCTTTATTGGTCTCTCCCTTACTTCCAGCTAGCAACCCAGATAGTTGGTTTGCCTAAGTTTTAGGTGCCTGAAGGACGCTCTCCCATACTTTCGGAGTATATGCTCTTTTCTTCCAGTGCGACAACCTGGTGGTTTAGCTAGTGTATCCTCTGCTATTTAGGACCTAGTCGCTTGGTTCTCTGATCTTGGGCCTAGTTCAAATTCAGCCCTCCTGTAGTACTATCAAAGATCATTGCTATATCTCAACTTGGAACTTGCCAAACAGATTTTTGGTTATTATAGTTCCTTAGATTTATTGTGCCAAAGCTCCCATTACTAAATAGTGTAACTGAGATTGCAGATTTCTAGATCCAACTAATAATTAACAACCATTAACCATAACACAGATCTAATTTTTAAAATTGCCATCTGTGGGTAGGGTCTGAAATGGGCTGGGCTAAACCCGTAAATTTTTGGGTTGGGCTGGGCTTGGGCCTAGTATGGGCTTATAATTTTTAAGCCTGTTGTTACTTGGGCCGGGCTTGGATTGGGCTCATTAAATCCTGGGCTAGGTTTGGGTTTCATAATAATATCCAAAAAGCCCGGTAACACTTGGTAAAATTGGCTACTCCAGTAAGACCATGAATAATTAAAAACAATTTTAAAATGCATAATATTTTAAAGTAATAAAATATTACATTAGAGCTATAGTAGAGATTGTAATAAAAATCATCTACACCAAAACTTTGCAAGAAATAGTGTGATTTTCACATTACGCGATGGGGTATCTAGTATTATATGTGTAGCTGTATAATCTTAGAAACAGGTTTGCTGTTAATTTCTAAAAGAGTACTATGCATGCATGCTGCTTTAGAAGTTATTTCTATATTAGATATCTAAAGGCAAGGCATAATACATACGTATGCATGTAGGAGTATAATTGAGTATAATTTGAATGCAGTATAAATTCAAATGTGGATATATGGTTCAAATTAATCTAATTAACCTTTTTGCTCTCGTTAGATAGTAGAGGGCTTCAAAAGCTAGATAAGAACCTAGCACTAAAGTATAAGCTAGGAGTTACGTACGTGTATAACATTTGTCTAAAAAAAAAAAAAGAAAGAATCACGAAAATCAATAGCAAGAAAGGATAAAAAAGTCTTTTTTCAGGTCATATTAAATAAGATAATATTTACTTGAGGTATTAAGAGCTTGTATGATATATATTTAGTTTTGTATATAATATGTATCTTGCCTATTACAGTGCGACCTGATGAAAGTGTCCAAAAGATAATCCCGAATTGTCACATATTGTAAAATAACGTTGAAACCTGCGAAATCAAAATTTCATAATTCAAATAACAATTCATTTACATATAGTACTGCCTTATCTGATATTTTTTCTCTTGGAATTATATTCTCAAAAATTTTGGTAATGTCCTTATTTGAAAAAGAATTGTCGCTAAACATATAATTTAAACAATACTAATCTTCAAATTATTAATTTAATTGTTAATTACTTTTAGGATAGATTGTGTTCGACTATAAACTGATAGAAAATGGATGACGGTATGCTATGAAATATATCCTAAGTTAGATTCGCTAGATCTTTATTAACTTTCTTTTATTATAACTAGATATACAAAGTATCATTGTTGTCAATGAAGGAGAAAATTCTGAAACAACCGTTAATGAAAGTTCGGAAATAATCAATATTAATGAAAGTTCTGAAGTAAATACTGCTAGTAAAAATGTAAAATAAACAATCCACAATCTTGGGTGTTTAAAGAAGGACATTTCATTAAATATCCTAAAAAAGGTAAAAAAAAGTTGTTTTATTATGTTATATTTTTAACAAGTTGATGTTTATAAATATAATTTTTTAGATGATCATGTTCAGTGTACACATTGCAAAAATATTCTAAAATATGACAATGTGACGGGAACCAGTTCCTTAATCTGTTATATGAAAAATACTAAGTGCAAGAAATATATTAAGGTTGACAAGTCTCAACAAAAATTGCAATTAAAAATGTCAGGTCCAGCTGTTTATAAATTTTCCCAAGAAAAAAGTCACCAAGACTTGTCAAAAATGATTGTCACACATGGTTATTCGTTTTGTATAGTTGAGCACAAGGGGTTTTTAACGTTTGTTAATGGTTTGCGTCCAGAATTTAAGGTAATGAGTGAGAAGATGGTATGTAAAGACTGTGAAAATATTGTTGAGGATCTTAAAATAAAAATCTGTATGCTGTTGCAAGAGAATCCTGGGTGTTTGAGCTATACTACTGATTTGTGGACATCAAATCAGATGCTTGGATATATGGTTATTACGTGTCACTTTGTTGATAAAGACTGAAAACTTCAAAAATTAATCTTGGCATTCAAAATGGTTCCTGCACCACATACGGGGTTATTATTAGCGAAACACTTTTTGAATGCCTTAATCATTGGAATATTGCAACAAAAACGATGTCAATTACTACTGATAATGCAACTAGCAATGATTCTGCGATGACTAATCTTAAAAGTAAACTTGAGGAACAAAATATTCTCATCGCTAATGGAGATTTGTTACACCAATGGTGCTGTGCTCATATATTGAACCTTATTTGATGATCCTTCAGTCAACTGAAAAATGATCATAGTAAAATGTGACTCAGATTACTATATAAATTTACTATAGTGCGAATATGGCGATCGCCCAAGGTAAA
>CAJVPY010001322.1:0-19986 GCA_910591965.1 Dentiscutata erythropus | reverse complement strand
CTATTTTTAAGCTAAAATTGTTACACAAACTCTACAGCTTAAGGGATAGGGATGTGTGGGTTGTATAGAGTGCATAGGCCTTGTAAATACATATGCATAGATTACAGATTGCATATAGGCCACAGTACTCCTATATGAGGTAATTGTAATACACAAATAAAAGAGTAATTGTTATGTACTAGAAAAATAGTCATATGCTATAAACTAACTACTATAATACTATGATACTATAATTTTTATTACAATGTTATATTATTAAAAGTGGATAAAATTAATAGATTATATTTAAATTTTGCATAACCAAATAAATAAAATAATTTTTTTTTGAGAAGAATTTTTTTTGAGAAAAAAATTGTTATATTTGATAATTAGTTAAGTTAATTATTGTAGCTCTAATAAAAAGTAAATAAAAATTTTAAAAAGTTTATATTAAAGCTAATGTAACTTCTATATATATTGGTTGGGGTTTTGTTAAAAGTCGCCCCAATAGAGTTAATATTTATCTTAGTAATTATATAATTGTCAAATGTTACAATATATAAAAATCAAGAGAAAAGCTACTAACACAGCAACACATGACTTATCGCCTTATCAACAAGCTTATAAAATTTACAACTTTGAGCGAAGATAACTCAACAACCACATATCAAAATTCAATAAACTTTTTTTTATTTTGAATCTACAGAATTTGTAGAATAAAAAAAAAAAAAAACATTGAATTTGGTTAGATGGATAATAAGTTATTTTATTTAAAGTCTTGGAAAATTTAAAACACATATCAAAATAAGATACAAAAATTTTTTACAAAACTTTAAAAACAATTTCATACAGACAACTTTTTCTGATAATTACTCGACACCAAAAATAGCAGAAAGACAAAAGCTTTTATTACAATAAAATTATAGCAATACACACTACAACAAACACAGCAGTATACAAAAAAAGACTACAAAAAGTATCTAACTAGCAACAAGCCAATAGCAGTCAACTAAACAAGTAGAAAGAGAAAAAAACATAGTATAAGATTAACCACTATATGTCAATACTTAAGCAAGACAATATCTAGCTGAATACAAACAGCAATACATAGTCATAAGAAGAAATAAGAGTTGGCAAAGCTTTAAAACACAACAATATTAAAGTATAAAAAGAGTAGCTTAAGGCTTTATTTTGTTATAGCGAAAAACTTCTCTAATATCGACAACAGTAGGGAAATAGTGCTAACCCTGTATTGCAGATTTCTGGTGTAATGCAACTGCAGTATGCAAAGCCACACATTTATATACAAGTTAAGACATAGATATAATATATAAAATTACGTGAAAAACACATAAAAACACATATATTTGAACACCAAGCACAGTATTAAGATATCATATTTAAAACACTTTAAGCAACCAAGTGCAACATAAATCACATAAAGCAAAAGTGTAAGAGATAACAGAGTTAAAAAAATACAAGAACTTCTTTAAGAAAACAGAAGAAAAGAAACTAGTATTATATAGTAGGCTGCATGCAATAATATTAAAAGAGGACAAACACATCGCAAAGTATCTAAACACAGAGAACACTCATCTAATAGCAACTATATGCAATGTGTTATATTTATATAACTGGGCCTGATACAAAGAAACCAAAGAGCAAGAAATTTTCTTTGAAGAAAAAAACCTTCTTGGATACAGTACTACTCTAGAAAATTTATAGAAGTTGGATACCAGTAAAGACTCTAAGACAATCCCAATAGTGGCTAGCTTTATGGACCACAATGAACCTGTATTAGCTAAAGACCAAGGTATCACATATAAACGAAATTTTTTAGAGCATGAGATTAATAAACATATAGCCGAAAGCAATTTTGAGATTAAAATAAATGCTTTAGTTGAAAGTGAGTGTAGCACTATAAACTATAGACTTAAAGAAAAAATTGCTAAAGGGGTATTTAACAGTAAAGAGCTAGAAGCCAGGAAGTACAATAAAAGATCTAAAAGCTATAAGGATATATATAACTTAGCCTGAGTACCAAAAGAGAAATTCAGCACCAAAAAGAATACAATTAAGTTACAATATTTGTTTATACTATAGAACATCCCAAAAGAAATAAGCAGGAATGAAATCAAGAACTATCTAAAATTTTTTGGCTTAGCAACAATTATGGTCTAGCAATATAGCTTCTCTATAAAAGCAGCATATATTAAAATAGTATGCAATATAGAAAGCCAAGAGAGTGCATTAAGAGAAAGCTAGTCAGTTCAGTTAAGTCAGAATAAAACATATAGAACAATGCCAGGCAAATTTAACTATACTGAGCTTGAAGAAAGAAACAGATTTAAAAGCATAATTTATAATATCCCAAGAACTGTATATAATATGATAGTCTACTTCTATGCCAACTAAAAAAGTACAAGGTACAGGCAGTCCATACTCTAGAGAATAGCATGGTAATTGCAACAAAAGGGCATATATATACTTTAAATCAAGAGAAAATATGATACAAGCCCAAGACACAGACCTGTACTATTTTTATACTAAACTAGAATAGCGAATCCTAGCAAAGGAAGAAGCTATACAAGCAATCAACTCTACAAAAAAAACTCAACTACAAAATCTACTAGCCACAAAAAGAAAAAAGAAAGAGAAGAATTAGAAGGGCCTAGTATCACAGAAGCCAAAAAAAAAAAGAGAAGATTTAGGCCTATTAGGTGAGGAAGAAAGAGAGCCCAAAGTTAATAGGTTTTTTGTACAAAGAATTAGTGGAAATATAGCAAAATTAGCAGAGCACAGTAGCCAATCAGTAAAGAAAGATCACGAAAAAGAAAACCAGCCACCCAAAAGCCAAAAGAAAACAAAACCTACAGATAATTTAGATCTTAAAAGCAACAATTCAATTTACAATATGCTGTTAAAAATTTTAGACAGACTCAACAAGCTCGAAAACCAAAAGAGGCTTTTGGCAAGAGGCACTTTAGCTTATTGCTCCTAAGAGTACTAAAGGCATATTAAATGATCACTCTGAACCTCAAAAGGATAAAGAAAGGGAGCCACTAGAAGAAGGTCCAGAGAGAAGACTTCCTGAAGTAATAGAGAAAAAAGTTGCAACATATGAACAATTCAGGATATTAAATATTAAGTTCATAATATTAATAGGATAAAAAACAACAAAACAAGCTAAGAGCAGTAATAAATTTTGCAGAAGAGAAGAAAATAGATATTTTGGGTTTAGGAGAGACCAACATTAATAATATAGAAGGCACTTTCACAATAAAAGATACAAAGATATATAAAAGTTTTTAGGCAAGCTCGGAAAAGAGTAAGAAAAAAGGATCAGGCCTAGAGGTGCTGATCAAGAAATATTGGAAACAACATATTATACATATGTCACAGGACAACCCATATTTTGTAAAGCTCAGTCTAGACTTTAAAGGCCTGGTAATAATTATAATCCTTCTGTACATTATTCCAAATGACAAAACAAGACAAAAAGAGATTTTGCACATACTTAGAGATACTTTAGAAAGACTCAACAGAAAGCCACAGTGTTTTATAATTCTGGGAGATTTTAATATTATTATACCAAATCTAGCAGATAGCAATATGGAAAGTACAAGTTCTAAGTTCAAGATAAAACAACAAATTATAGCATTCTAAAAGAAAAGAATATATACGATATACAAGTTTTAGCCCGCACTCCAACCTGGTCAAACAGAAAAGCAAAAACCAGAATTGACTATATATGGGTATCAGATAAATAGAAAAGTAGTATAATTAATACCAAGGTTGATGATATGGATCTCTGTACTATGAGTAATCACAAATTGATAAGAGCAAGTATTGCTACAAAACTTGAAATAAGGAAAACAGAAGCAGCTAAAAGAAGGCGAGAAAACAAAAAAAGAGTCAATCTAGATTTAAGTAAAGCCTCTAAAGAGGACTGGATCCAGTATAGAAAAAGCCTCAAAAAAAAAATAAAGACTGCTAGAACAAGTACAAACCTAAGAATATGGATAAGGAATGAGATATAATTGAAGAATACATCAAAACAGTAGCAAACACAAGTCTTCTAAAAAGGGAAAAATTACCAGAAATCCTAAAAATTAGCAAAGAAAGCAATGAAGTACAAGCACTAAGACTGGCAGTAAAAGCATGTAACAAAGGCTACCGTAAAGTGAAGAAAGAACCACTACAAGATATAGTTAAAGACAACATATTTAGTATATTAGAAAAGGTTAATGCCTTGGTTGGTAATGATATAGAAGATAAAACAGACATACTAAACTCAGAGGGTCTTAAAAACTAGGCAAAAATATTGCACAAAAAGTGACGTAAAAGAATCAGAAGTATTGAAAAAGCAGAAATTAGAAAAAGTATAGAGAGGCACAGTATAATTATCACCAACCAACAGAAAATGCTCAATAGCCTTCTAGACTAACCTTACAGAAAAATCAAAATAGACAGAGTAGTTAAGAAGACAGAAGAAGAAACAGAACTAATTTATGAGCCAAAAAACATATTAAAAGAGGTCAAAGAACATTTCAAAAAGCAATTTTGTACAAGAAATACAGTACAGATAGAGGCTATGCTAGTAAGATAAAAAAACCAGTACACTCCTCGAAAAGATATCGATAAGTCTTGATATAAAGATACTACAAACAAAATTAGTCCAGCTGAATAGAAGCAGGATCTGGAGCAGGTCAAAACCAAGTCAGCTCCAAGAAGAACAGGTATCACATACCCACTAATAAGAAATACAAGCTCTTCTACAAAAAGGTTTTTTCTTGATTTTGCTTTCAGATAGTGCTCTTCATTGAGCTGGCTCAAATAGGCTCAGAGAAATTTTGGTCCAGCTTGTTTTGGGCTTGAAAGGCTTGCAAGCCTTAGTGCAAATTATATGACTATTTATCATATAACTTTCACATGACTTTCATGTGATTTTTCATCAAATCATAATATTTCATCATGTGAAAATTACATAAAAGTTAAGTAATAAATATCACGTAATCTGTACTAAGGCTTGCGAGCCTTTTAAGCCAAAAACAAGCCAGACCAAAATTTCTATAAGCCTATTTAAGCTAGCTCAATGAAGAGTACTACTTCCAGGTATTTAGAAAAAGATATTATACCAAAAAAGTGGAAGCTAGATATTTTGTACCCAATACCCAGAATGAAAAACTGGTGTTACAATCTAAACAATGTGTAGCCAATCTTATTGTTGGAATTATTCTGAAAAACAGTAGTAAGAGTAATCACAAATAGGCTAACAAAAATTCTTAGCAAAAAAGAAGTATTAAAAGGCAGGAATTTTATGAGCCTTTCAGGAGAAGGCACAATAGCGCCAATGCATCTTATCAACTGCTTAGTAAAGGAAGTGAAAAAAAAAAGAAGAAAATATAGCTCTTATTCCAGGACATGAAGAAGGCATTCGACTCTGTAGAGCTAAAAATGCTTACAATTGTACTACAAAGAATTAAAATCTCAGAGCTACTAACATATTTCATCATAAACCTCTTTGATAACCATGAAATGGAAGTCCTAACAAGCCTAAAAACCACCTAAAGATTTGTAGCAAGGAATGAGATTGATTAAGAAAAAGTAATCTCCCCTTTTGTATAGAGGATATTCTATAACTCCCTGCTAACAGAAATTCAAAAAAACAAAAGATGTAGTTATGAACTCAAGGTGAACTGGCCAAGCGATCTGAGTAGAAATCACATATAGTGACAAAGCTTAAGAATCCCAGTAATTGCGTACACTAATGACATAACCTTTGTAGCATTTAGCAAGGAAGAACTGGAAGAAATAATTAGCATAGCACAAGAGTTTTATAGAATAAATGATATTGAAATCAATAGCAAAAAATCAGAGCTGCTTATAATAAATAGGTAAAAAATAAAAGAGACTAGATATATAGAATTTGGCATGCTGAAAGCAAAAGTATTCAAAAAGAAGACAAGCGAGCTAATGAGATTTCTTAGTATTTGGCTATCCAAAAAACATAGTCAGTTATATATTAAAAGTATTGCAAAGAAAGAAATACAAGCAATTAGTACAGCAATATATAAGAAAAACACCTCGTTAGCACAACTTGTCTATATCAACAATAGAGTACTTATTTTAAGATTGGAGTACAACATTGTATAATTCTAAGAAAGCAATGCAACAAACTTCAAAGCCCTATTTTAAAACTAGTTAAAAATAAGTCTGGCTTAGCTAGCATTATGGCAAATACAATCTTGGCATATAAAAATATAGTCGGCCTTAAAACAATCTGGCAGAATCAGATGGCCCATCATATCACAGAGCTAAGAAAATGTATAAATAAAAACAATGAAATTGGCAAAGCTACGTGGATCAGAATTTAACAAGCTTAGTTAAATTGTAAAAGCACTCAGTATATAACAAGCCTAGACTCAGCAAGACTAAAGAAGATTAAGCTCAAACATAACTTTGCATATAAAATTCTAAGTGAAGCAAAAAACATAAATATAAGCACAAGACCTAGAGAAAAAGAGGAAAGTTTAAGGCTTATAGAAGCTGAATTAGAAATCATAAATTTTCTAGATAAGAAAACAATCAAAGACTTTCTACAAGAAAAAGAAACAGATATTCTGGTAATAAAGCAGACACTAGATAGTATAGAGCAAAAAATGCCACTTAAGGCCAAATCAAGAAATACAAGAAGCAAAAAGCAAGAGAAAAAACTTCATCATAGGTTAAAAAGCTAGAGAAAAAGATAATTAAAACCCAATTAGCAAAAAAATTAGAGTGAAGCTTAGAACCAAGATGCCCAATTGCCTGTCCCCCAAAATAGAGTTATCACCAATAAGTAATAATAAAAAAAAAAAAAGAATGGGTATTCCTCAAAGCTGAAAGCAAGACAGTAATAGGGAAAATTGCAAAGAAAAAGAAAAAGAAAACCATCTTAGTAGAATACTAGAAACATATAAAAAATCTGCAAGAAATAATAGTCAAATTGGTTAAATGTAGAGGTTGTGAATTTGGCTCAACGAAGCACCCAGGAGATGAAATATTTTGTATGAGAAGATTAAAGAAAAACAAAATACAGAAAATTCCCCAAAGATAGTACAAAAAGTATCTACTCAAAACCAGTTATAGGAATTAGTCACTTCACTTAGTAGTATTATAGATACATCATAGCAATTTGAGGAAAACCTAAATACAACAAAGAGCATATAAGAATCTTTAGTTGAGAATATACCATATATTCCCGAAAATAAGCTACCCTTTTTGGGCTAAAAATTACATGAAAATTCCCGAAGTAGCCTATTTTCAGGTACAATTTCGAAAAGTTGAAATTTTATTATTTTTTAAAATTCAAAAGTAGTTTCTATATATAAAAGTCAAAATTCTACTAAGTAAATCACTTAATAAGAGTTGTTCAGGATGTAAAAATCCACATATCCTGAAAGTTTGAAGCAAATTGGAGAATTTTTTACTAAAATATTTTTGCATTTTATATTTGAATATAAAATGAAAAAATATCTTAGTAAAAAGTTCTCTGATTTGCTTCAAACTTTTAGAATATGTGTATTTTTACATCTTGAACAACTTTTATTAAGTGACTTTTATCGATTTACTTAGTAGAATTTTGACTGATATATATAGAAACTACTTCTGGATTTTAAAAAATTATCAAGATAGCTTATTTTTGGAATAAAAAAGTTTTTTATATTCCCTTTTCAAGAAAAGAGGGGGTAGCTTATTTTCAGAGTAGCTTATTTTCAGGAATATATAGTACCTATTTATCTACTTGAAGAAAAAATTATAAATCAAGCTTTAGAAGACAAGCAAACCATAAATGAGATTAAAGAAGTAGTATCTCAGTTAAGAGAGAGAAGACAAATCACATTCTATATAGATGGCTCATTGCTAAACCTAGTAAAAGAATCAGAGAAAAGAAAAATGGGTCTGGGTTGGGTTGCTATTTCAGCATGCTGATCCAAAGCATATAAGAATATAATAGCCAGATTTCAGAGTGCAATTAAGGACTAGCTTTTGTTTACAAGAGCTGAGTTAGATACAATATAGACAGCTCTTTTAGCAGCTCCTTACAAGTCAGCAGCCAAGATACTAACTAATAGTGCAGTTACAATACAGGCAATTCAAGCAAGACTAAGTCCAAAAAGATCATATAATGTGGTCAAAAGGAAAAACCAGTGTCTCTTAGAGCAAATACAGTACATAGTTAAGTTAAAAGAGCTGCAGATTAGATTAAAAAAGGTTAAAGCATATAGTGGAATTAAAGAAAATGATGAAGCAGATACTCTCACAAAAGAAAGTGCTATATATTCTATACCTATCTCCTCAAAATAGCCATAGAACAAACAAGCAATATCTGAACTTAAGTAGAAAAGCCTAAGAGTAGATGATGCAACAAGAAGCTTCAATACACAATTAACTGCAGTTAGTATTGACACAGAGTAGAAAAACCTAAAGAGTATAAACAAGTAGGTAGAAATGAAGCAAGACATAAACGCAATCGATTGGAAAGAGGTTTGGAGCAACATAGATCAATTTAAAGATAGCAACTATAGAAGCTCCGAAGTAAACAAGAAATAGGTGTTCAAGATCAAATGTCTAAACAATCTTCTTTCAAAAATGCAAACTCTACACCAAAGAAAAGTAGATATCTACCCAGATAACAAATGCAAGATATGTGGGGAGTAAAAACCGAAACACAAAATCACTTAGCAGAATGCTCAGAATTACGACTATGAAGTATTATCGAAGCAGAGGAAACTATTCTATTTAAAGAAAAGACCAAGAAAGAAAAAGCAAATCTAAAAATCTCAGACATCAAAGAAATAGAAAATATGATTTTTGGGAGTGACTTATAGGAAAGACTAGTAGCAAGAAGAGAACTAATAAAAGGTCTAATTACGAAGCAAAAAATAGATAAGATAAGCTCAGTCTTTTGGGATTCAATATTGGTTAGCAAGTTTAGCCAAGCAATACTTAACCATATTAGAGACCGCTTTCACAAGCATATTTGGTATTTCCGCTGTGACCTAGTAGCTGAATGGGAAGAAAGACATGGTATCGCAAAGATAGAAAAGAGGATCAAAAAAAAAGAAAGAAAGAAGATGTGACAAACGAGGCAGACAAAGAAAATAGCAACTCACAAAGCTTAAAACCTATTATGAAAAGAAACAATGAAGCTAAAAATAAGTCAAAGGAGGGTAAATATGAGATATTAAAGGAAGAGGAAAAAATAGTTGAAGAGTAGATCATATAAGGGAATAAACCAGCATGGTTTTTGCTGGCCAAAGTTCATCCAAATATTAAGCATTACTGACATGATATACAATAACCAATTGATAATTGAAGAGGTATTTTTAATTAATATGAAATTCTTAGTAAGTTAGGAATTCTGAGAGAAACAAACAGTTGTTATAGCTTAGAATAGAGTGATATACTATTTTAATGTAGTACTTTGTATAATAGTTATATAGTAGTTCAAAAAATAAATAAAGGCAGAACTGCTTAATATAAAAAAAAAACCAAACTTTAAAAAAAAATAACTCAGCAAGTATGTAATCAAATTCAATGTATATTTTTTTATTTTTATCTACAATTTTGTAGAATCAAAATTAAAAATTTTATTAAATTTAGTTAAGTAGTTACCGAGTTATTTTCACTCAAATTTTTACAAAAACTTCAGCACAGCTATTATTTGATAGTTATTTTAAAATTTTTGAGCAAAAATAATTTAGCAACCATTTGGTCAAATTAGACGAATTTTTTTATTTTTATTCTACAATTCTGTATAATCAAGAAAAAAAAATTTTTAAATTTAATTGGGTAGTTACTGAAATATCTTTACTCAAAGTTTTACAAAAATTTCACTGCAGCTATTATTTTGATTTTTAGAAAACTTTAAGTGAAAATAACTTGATAACCACTAAACAAAATTTGATGTTTTTTTTTTTTTTGATTCTACAGAATTGTAGAAAAAAATATAGAATTTGATTAGATATTTGCCAAGTTATTTTTGTTTAAAGTTTTACAAAAAAATCTTATTTTAATAGGTGTTTAAATTTTTCAAGACTTTGAATAAAGATAACTTGTTACTCATCTAACCAAATCTGATATTTTTTTCTTTTTATTCTACAAATTCTGTAGATTCAAAATAAAAAAAAGTCTATTAAATTTTGATATGTGGTTGTCGAGTTATCTTTGCCCAAAGTTGTAAAAATTTATAAGCCTAAAATTTGGGATGCTTATGTTGATCATTGCTGTGTCAATAAGATGATAAGTTACTTGTTGCTATATTGGTAGGATTGTTGATTTTTATATATTTTACTACATGACAATTAGCATCACATAATTACTATCTATATACAGTTTAATATGTTATTTGATTTTAATATTGGCTGCTATCAATAAAAATCAGCTTCGATTTTTAACACTGCCTATCTTGTTTAGAGCATCAAAAATGCATTGAGTATAACCAACTACCCCAACAACACCACCAAAAATTTTCGGTAACATGACTTTTGTACTACATAACAATCATTATTTGATTTTATAATATTATGTATGTTTGATGTATGTATATACATACGTACATACTAAAAATACTTTGTATTACATAAAAATATTACATACTGAAACCTTCTATTTACCAGATATTATTCTAACTGTAATATTATTATTGGTTATCTGAGTTTAAATTTTTTAGATTCATTATATTTATAAAGAAAAAAAAATTAAAATAAAACTTATCTTCGTAAATCCTTATATAATGATATATTGATTTTTCTAATAAAAACTCATTATAAGTTTTTTTTACAAATGGCTACAGTTTCTAGTAGTTTTAAATATTGCTCTCGATGTGATAAATATTTAGAAAATATTGCTTTTGTTAATCAAACTGAAAACTCTATAAAAGTATGTTACGAATATCAACAAACAAACTTAAAAGCTTATTACTCTACTAAAGATAATGACGATGATTATATTAATCAAAATCCAGTTGACTCTAAAGAAATGAAAGACAAATTATTTGAATATATTTTTAATATTGGAAATAATGAATTTGTAGAAAATGATAATTTAGATATAAATTTTTCATGTAACGTATCAACTACCTTAATAAAAAGTGAGCTACATAAACTTGGAAAAAAATTTTCTAAAATAGTAGGATCAGCTGATGGATATTATTATATGTAAGAATTTACTTTAATAATATATATATATAGTAATAATCGAATAAATTACTAATTATATTTAACATATATTATATGTATATTATTATTTTAGCTATTATAAAGTGTATAAGTCTAAAAAAGAATAAAGTAAATATATATTCTGGTACAATTGTTCACAAAGTCGCACTTTAGCAAAATTGCCTCGAAAGCATATAGATTCAAATAAACAACATGATAAAGGATATATTGAACGATTTTCTTGTAATGGTACTTTAAAAATAATTTTTAACATGGAAACAAATGTGGCAACTATTAATCTTTAACATGATTTACTTCACAAATGACCAGATCATTTTAATGTATCTGACGAAATTAAAACTGTAATAAAAAAAAACATATATTTTATGCCATCAGATATATTTAGACAACTTGAACAACAAAATCCAAATTTGACTCAAAAACAAGTTCATGCATGGTAGACTTGTTTTTTAAGAGATGAATATATTCGTAATTATAATGATCAAATAATTTCAACCAAAATTCTTGCAGAAGAAAACAATTGTAAAATTGTTTTAATTAATAATCAAAATATATGATACTTAGGTTTTACTACACTATTTTTTGAGATATTAAACAAAAGTAAGGAGATAGTTGTAGATGCTACATATAATATAAATGCTTTAGGATATGAGCTATATTCAGTTATTAGCCAGTATGACGGAGCTGGATTTGCTATTGCATATTTGTTTGTTGATAATGCTAAAAAAAGTGATGGCACACGTACAGATATTTTGATTTTCTTTGTTTAACCTAGAATTAAATAATATTCATTTTTTTTTAATAGACAAAGATTATGCTCAAATATCTGTTGCATTAAAAATTTTGTCGAATGTCAAAATACAGATTTGTTTTTGACACATTAAAAAAGCACTTAAAAGACGTTTTGCAGATAATAACTACCTAAAGATAATCCATTATAGTTCACATACGGCACATCAAATATTTGAATTTATTGATATTGAGTTTTATCCTATATTGCTATCACAAGTAACTTTAAATCAAAAAAAAAATTTTAACTTTTGCCCTAAAGATTTGTGATCAAAAATTATAGATATGATGGAAAAACACATGCATTTGCATCCATTAATTCTGAATACTAGTGAATCTTTTTTAACAGCAAATGAGATTTGGGAACAATCAACTAAGCAAATATATAAATTTTGTGTTAATAACGATTTAAAGCTTCTTTGGACCTATTTATGGAATCATTGATATTGTAAAGAAAGCTGAAGTTTATGGACACACTCTACAATGTATAATAAAATTTGTATATTTTGTACTACTATGCTGTACAAATCTCATTGGAAAGTAATTATTTGCCTAAATTTTTTAGGCCACAACTTGATTTATTAACTTATATTATTGTTACTTGATTAATTCCTCATCAGCAACAACAATATAATAAATATTATTCTAAGCATGAAAAGCCTTCTTGGAGAAAGGATTTTAAGAAAGAGTGGAATTTATTAAAAGAAAAAAAAATCAATAACAACTATATAACTAATACTGAAAAGTGGATTTGCGGATATCTTGGATTTTTAACTAACCAATTTTTTCTCTGCAAGCATTTAATTCAGACATCTCAATTTACAGTTAATAAATCCTTTTTTGAAAATATCCAATATCAAGAAACATATCCATTTATATTTCAATTATTACAACAGCCTCAACAAATATTACAAAATTCATCTACACAATTATTAGATTCAAATAATGGTAAGAATATATATATATATATATTATTGTATATTAATGGATAATAATTTTAATTTATTAGTTGCCAATGTGCTAGAAGATTCGTCCACACAACTATTGAATTCAAATAACAGTAAGAATAAAATTATTATATATTTTAAAAAATAAAATACAATATAATAAATTTTATTTAATTTATTAGTTACAACTACAAGTAATATTATAAACAATGAATTTATGCAAATATTTGAAGATTACAAGTTAATACTTCTTAATGCACTTGAGATTGTAAAAGAACAAGAAAACATTGATAATATTCAATAGGCACATGCAGTTCAAGATAGTTTTAAAGGTATAAAGAATCTAGTAACGGATATTATGTCTTATGAAAGACGAATAACCAATCCACGTACTTGGAAGGATAATAATTGGCATATGATGTTTTTAAACTAATAATAAATAAATGTAAGTATTTAATAAAGTATATTTTTTATTGACTTTGCTTGCTCAAATTTTAATAATTTATAAATATAATTTGCTAAATCATATATCTTAATTCTTATATGATAAGCTAATTTTAGGTTTATATTTTATATGTATTATATACTTTTATATATATATGTATATATACATATATATATATATTTGTATACTTTAAAAATTATATATAGAATAGGTATATACGTATTTGCTTGCTTTAAAAAAAATTAGATAGTATTAATATATATTCTTTGAATAAATATACTATTTGAAATAACTACAGTTTCCATTTATTTGAAGTATAATATGTATGATAATATTTTTTAAAATTTCTACGTATAAGCGATATGCACTAAATAACTATACAATACTGTTAAATACCATATTTTACCACTATATATTTTGTATTAATACGCAAAATTTAAATATTAAATAAAAAAGAACAATTATTACAAATAAGAAATAAATTAAATAGCGTTTATAATTTTAAAATAATGATTATAATCATCAAAAGAATTGTAAAAATATATAGTGAAGAATGCATTAAAACTACTGTAATAATAATATGTGCGGTTGGGTAAAATTATATAAATAATAATTCTAACATATATTGCTATTAAATTAATATTTTTTTTAAACAATAATATATCACTTTTCAAATTAGTTATACGTATTGAAATTAAATAGACACTTTCCAGGTTATAAAAAAGAAAAAATCAAATAAGCTATAAAAAAATAAATCATTTTCAAATAGTAATTCAAAAGCAATACGTACAAATAAAATATTAATATTATAGTTAGATTTATTAATAGCATTTAAATAAAAATAATAGTATTAATATATTGTCTATAGTAATATATAAAATATATATTATAAAATTCAGTTAACATATATGTATAAATGAATTCAACAAACAAAAAAAAATACTATGTTTATTCTTTAAATAGGCCAATGCTATAATTTCATATATATTTAGCAATAAACAATGGTTAAATTCTAAATTTAAAGGTACATACGTACGTATGTATATACAATTTTTTGTGGGTATTAGTATATTGTATAACTGATAAATATCAGATACATATGTATGTACATACGTACATATATATATCTGATATGTACAAATAATGATCATCATGTAGTACAAAAATCACATTACTGAAAATTTTTGGTGGTGTTGTTAGGGTAGTTAGTGTAACCCGGGTTTGTATAAGGAGAGTATATGGGAGGTTAAAAGTAGAAACCACCAAATTTTTTTCTAAATAAATTTTTTTCAAACTTTAAATTAAAATATCTTAACAACCATTAAACCAAACTTGATAAAAATTTTTTTATTTTAATTCTATATAGTTATAGAATTAAAATAAAAAAAAATTTATTAGGTTTGGTTTAAAAGTTGTCAAGATATTTTAATTAAAATTTTTAAAAAAACTTACTAAAAACAAATTCGGTGGTTTCTACTTTTGACCTCTCATATTTTCGTATTATGAATATATATAAAGTAATTAGAAATTTTACTTTGTATTTGCAATGCAGGAATATGCTCTTTTTATACAAACCTGAGTTACACTCAACATACCTTTGACGCTCTAAACAAGGTAAGGCAGCTGTTAAAAATCAAAATCAGATAGATTAATATAGTGAAATCTCTCTAAATGTGGACTTAGAGTATGTGATAAATATGACTTTAGTAACCTATAAAGACTTTACCAACTCATATTTCATATCGTTATTAGATGTTGATTTAACATCACTGTATATAGCAAAAATAAACTTTTTTAAAATTTTAATTACATCAAAAGTAAACTTTTTTAATTACATATCCAGACAACTATTAGACTAAAATTGATTAAATTTTTTTATTTGAATTCTATGAATTCATAGAATTCAAATAAAAAAAATTTTATTGATTTTGATCAGGTGGTTGTGGAGATATCTTTGCTCAAAGTTAGAAAAAAATTAAAACATCTCTAACAGCTAATAACGCCTATCAAAAGAGAAGCTATGGCAAATTTTTTCAAAACTTTGAATGAAGATATTTCTACAATTATCTAACCAAAATCAATATAACTTTTTTTATATGAATTGTATATATTAATAGAATTTAACTAAAAAGTTTTCATCGATTTTAGTCAGGTGGTTGTGGAGATATCTGCATTCAAAGTTTTGAAAAAAATTTGTTATAGTTTCTATTTTAATAAATATTTTGATTTTTCTCTAACTTTGAGTAAAGTTATTTCCACAACCATCTGATCAAAATCATTTTTTTAAATTTGAATTTTATAGATCTATAGAATTCAAATAAAAAAAATTTCATCAATTTTGGTCAGGTGATTATGAAGATATCATTGCTTAAAAAGTTGAAAAAATTTTTTACTTGTACTTGGTTTTGACTTTTCTCAAACTTTCAGCAAAAATTTCTTGACCAAAACTGATGAAATTCTTTTTATTTGAATTTTATAAACATATAAAATTCAAATAAAATTTTTTTTATCGATGTTAGTCAAATGGTTGTGGAGATATCTTTGCTCAAAGTTAGAGAAAAATCAAACTGCCTACCAAAACAAGTACAAAAGGCAAAATTTTTTCAACTTTTTAAGCAATGATATCTTTATAATCACCTAACCAAAATTGATAGATTTTTTTTATTTGAATCCTATTGATCTATAAAATTCAAATTTAAAAAAATTTATCGATTTTAATCAGGTGGTTGTGGAGATATCTTCGCTCAAAGTTAGAAAAAAATCAAAACACCTATTAAAATAGAAACTGTAGCAAATTTTTCAAAACTTTGAGTGAAGATATCTCCACAACCACCTGACCAAAATCAATAAAAACTATTTAGTTAAATTCTATTAATATATACAATTCATATAAAAAAAGTTTCATTGATTTTGGTCAGATAATTGTGGAAATATCTTCATTCAAAGTTTTGAAAAAATTTGCTGCAGCTTCTAGTAATAGGTGTTGGAGATGTTTTGATTTTTTTCTAACTTTGAGTGAAGATATATCCACAACCACTTGATCAAAATCAATAAAATTTTTTTTATTTGAATTCTATGGATTCATAGAATTCAAATAAAAAAAATTTAATCAATTTTAGTCAGATAATTGTCTGGATATCATGATTAAAATTTTAAAATTTTTTACTTTTGCTAGATACAGTAATGTTAAATCAATATATAATATGAAATATAGGTTGGTAATATTGGTCGTCTATAAATGGGCCAAGCAAATAACTGCACTTACAAAATAAAGAATACAAATTTATTTATAAGTCCCATTATGAGTAGCCTTTCATCGTGCATTTAGAGAGATACTGCATTTAGAAACTGCATTTCAGTATTTAGAGGATCTGACTATATTTTAAAATTTCTTGAGTCTATCTTGATGAATTAGATATTACAGTATTATTATTTCAATATTTAATTTTTTTTAAAATGTCAACAGCTTATATTGCTCGAGTATAAAGAATATTATTAATTTAAATATAAATAAGCTTGTCAACTCTATATTTATTTGTATTAAATAGTAAGAAATGACTAATATAGAGGTAGGCTAAAGCAGAGTGAATTTTTGATCACAGGAAGCAGAAAAATGTGATATAGCTTCAAATAACTTTAACCCCAATATTTAATTAAATAAACATTAAATTACTGCCTTAGCCGACCTCTGTCAAAGAAAAACCTACAATCAGATTTTCAAATATATTTTAAAAATCCGATTGTAGGTTTTCCTTTGATAGCAACCAATAAAAATTTGTATTATACTTATTAATGAAAGTTTGTACTACATAACCAATATTATTCATTGTTTGTAATTTAGAAACAGTATAAGAAATTTCTGAAAAGTAAGCAATAAATTAATGTTAGAAAGATATGAAGATGAGGTTTTTTTTTTGAAATTACTCCTTTTATATATATAGTATAAATAATAGAATTTGTAATTCGGTGCGTATTAGCAATTGTTCTAAAATATACAATTGTATTTTTTAATAACAATATATTGTGTATGGTGCAAATCATTTAATCGCATCAAAAATGTATTAAATGTTGCGCCACTAAGCAAATCATTAATTAAAGAAATAATATTAATCAGTGTTGTCACTGAAAGACTAGAACCCCACTGAACATTCAGATTCTTTTAGCATTCCAGTGGTTCCAGTGAGAAATCCCACTGGACTAATTTTCTTACTGGAACATAATCATATGATTGGCTAATCTAAACGGGCTATTGGCTAATCAAATTAGTTAGCAACTAATTAGCTTTTGACTACCATATTTTCCCCAAAATAAGCTACCATTTTTGGGCCAAAAATTACACGAAAATTCCTAAAGTAGCTTATTTTGAGAACAAATTGATTTTTGATTATTTTTTATTAAATAAGAGTAGTTGTTATATATAAAAGTCAAAATAGTACTAAGTAAATATATATTATGAACTTAATAAAAGTTGTTCAAAATTAAAAAATACACATATCCTAAAGGTTTCATACAATTTGGATAACTTTTTATTAGTAATATTTTGCATGTATTGTTTGAACTTTAAATGCAAAATGTTATTAATAAAAGTTATCTAAATTGTATGAAACTTTCATAATATGTGTATTTTTTAATTCTGAACAACTTTTATTAAGGTCAAAATATATATTTACTTAGTACAATTTTGACTTTTATATATATAACAACTGTTAAAAATTTCAGAAAGTAACTTATTTTTGGGTAAAAAAGAATTTCTGGTTTTTTGCTCAAAAGTGAGGGGGTAGCTTATTTTAGGTGGTAGCTTATTTTGGGAAAAATACAGTATTAGTTAATAAAAAATATATTAAATTAATTTTTTAAAACATAAAAAACTAAATATTAGTTGGTTAATTTTAAAATAAATTAAGAGTTAATATTTTTATACCCGTAGGGTATATTAAATTTTTTTGTACCTATTATTTTGATCATATGATATTATATAAAAACCAGTAATACCGATATTGTTTAGATTAGGATTAGGGTAACAACTATGTTAGGTTTAGGCTTTAGGTTATTATATAGTAAATTCGCTCAAAAAAACTTTTTATTAATACACAAAAGGTGGTTTAGTATGCAATTTTTGTCAAAACAAATATTTGTTTTAAATTTTCCTGATCATGTAATGTTACACCTGATCTTGAATTTTAGTGTGATCTATAGATCACATGATACGGGTATGTGTACCTTTGGGTACATATATATAATCTCATAAATTAATAAATAATAAATATATAAAAATATTATCTTTAATTTATAGGCTTATTTATATAAATTTGACTAGAAAATTGGCTTAAATTTGCTTATAATCTATTTTTTTTTCAATCATCATGTCATATTATATAATCTTTATTGAATTAATTAATTAATTAATTAACATTATATTAATTTTTATAATTTTAGTGTATATATATATAATTTACTATTAAACCTTTATAGCTTTATAACAAATTAACATGTGTCTATATTATTTACTATACAATTGAAATATTTAATTTACTAGAATCTAACTTATATTTTCTAGATTAAATTGCAGAAAACCTGTTATACTACTATATCTTTTTTGGTTTTAATAGTAGCCACTTTATTATATCTAAATGGTTAAGTATACACATAGTAGTATAGTACTAGTCTATATACATTTCTATATATATCCTGAGTCCCTCCCCTCACAGTGTTATAGTTCCCAGTACCATATCTCCCACTTGTGTGTAAAGCATCACCCAGCTGCTCAGAGATGCCCATGTGTAACCATCTAGCCACTGATTTACCTCCCTTTGACCCCTAACTAACATACTAGGAGGTTACCCACTGGATTAACAAAAGGCCGTGCTCGCCTTTTTTTTGAGACATCTGTCCCATTCATGTGCCTCACCCAGACTTTGATAATTTTACGCCACAGCTTGACCTATGCACTCAGGGTCAGGGCTAACCATTGAACTCCTTGTATTACCTACTTCTTGCTCTTATTAAGGTTCACAACAATCCCAATACCCACATTTGGTACTGTCTTTTTACCTGAATTCTTTATCAGTCTCCCCCTTACTTCCAGCTGGCAACCCAGAAGAGTCAGTCTTGCCCAGGCTTTAGGTGCTCAAAGGATGCTCTCCCCTTGGTATATACTTTCAAAGTGTAAGTTCTTTTTCTCTGGTGCAACAGAACTCAGCGGTTCAGCTAGTGTGTCCTCCACCATTAGAACCTGGTTGTTCAGTTCTCTGATCTTGGGCCCTGGTTCAAATTTAGCTCTCATGTAGTACCGTCGTAGATCATCGCTATTCCTTAACTCGGGACTTCCCAAATGGGTTTTTGGTTATTCTGGTTCCTCAGCTTTATTGCGCCATTGCTTCTATTACTACTATATCTATTATCTTTATTATTATTATTATTATTTTTTTTTTTATTCTTTGACAGCCTTGTTGGTGCTCAAATACGAATTATATTACTATTAGACTACAAAACAAAGTTTCAAATTCTAATAATATCTAATTAACAATTGCAAGCCCAACATCACCCGGCTACATCATGTGCGCCCAGATGCGACGTGTCGCACCAACCTGTAAACAAGTTA
>CAJVPY010001321.1:0-20000 GCA_910591965.1 Dentiscutata erythropus | reverse complement strand
TAATATATTTGAGGATAATTTAGAAGAATTAAGGTTAACTATAAATACAGTATGTAGTCATCATACGTTAATTGTCAGAGCAAAGAACAAGTAAATTAAGATCTTTTGCGTATAAACTTTATTTGCAAATTCTGGTTCAGTAATATCAGTTCTAGTGAAAACTTCACTGGAACATACCTGTTTTTTAATTTATCTTCACTTGTTTTTAATTACGTAATAAAATACATTTGCTATCCCTATAAATAACTCTATAGCCCACCATAGGCTTTTTCATTAAGATATTTTTAATACTCCTGGAAAGGCATTTATTTTGTTTAGTTAAAGGTATTTTTTTTGTAAAAACAAATTTCAATAAATTTTTTTCAATATCCTCAGGATTTTTCACTTTAGTTTTCATAAACTGAATAAAATCAAGATTATTCATATTTGGAATTCCCGTTAAATCTGAATAATTTAAGTAAATGGTATTATAAAGATAATTAATGATATTTTTCTTATTTTCGGTTAAAAAATCAGGATTAGCAAGGTTTGGTTGATTGGTGTATCTTATATTATCCATTTTCTTGAATTAATTACTAACTTTGTTCCCTAAACTAGACTTATAAACAAGTATAGCTGAATTTTTCCTGTTTACATTTTCAAATTTGTAAAGCTTTAACCTTTCTTTTTCTATGTCTAGTATATTTTTTATGGTAATAGTGTCTTTATCCCAGATAATGAGATGATAATAATATTGCCCAAAAGATACTTTCAAGAATGGATATTTATATTTTTCCTTTTTAACATAGTTTACACTAAAAGAGTTTTTAGCTAATAAATCAATTACTGTTTGTTCGAACATTTTTTGATTTTTGAACAATCTAGAAAATAGTAAAAAATGTTAAGCTAATCTTATTGAAGTTATACTTGTTGATATCGATTACCAGGATTGCTACTGTTGTTTACAGGTAATTGTATAACTAAAGTGAAGACTTTATAAAAAAATTTTCAAACAATACAGGAAAATTAGTCAAGTTCAATTGTGTCCGCGAATATAGTTAATTAGTAATTTTACCAGAAATAATTAATTCACCATTCTAAAATAAAATCAACCAAATTCTGTATTATTGGATTTAATGCTAAATAAAATCAATTGGTATATTCAATGGGTTCAATTTAATATTATTTTGTGAATTTATTTACTCAACTACATGTAGTATTAAAGTATTTAATAATTAGCAATAAAGATAATACTTTCTTAAATATTTTAATATCATGTTATACTTCTTGTTTGTAAAAAACTTATAATATTTATACTGTTGAAATTAGGGTTCTGCAAACAAAAAAATGTTTAAAACAAGGACCTAACTTAGTTTTAAAATTTGGGGCACAGGTATACTTGCTGGCAAAACCCGGATAAATCCCAAATTCAAAAAAACAATTGCTATTTGTAAAAGATTAAATCAAAAAAGTGTCTTAATATTTTGCAAATATATTATCTATAATAATAAAAATATCTATCTTTTGCTTAAACAAAGATTATTAATAAAGTTTTTGAGAAATTAATTTGAAATGAATTTGGGATTTGGGCGTGGACAAATTCAAACAATATTAATTTGGGATTTTGCCAACATGTATAGGCACAGGCACAATACAAGTTGACACTTATATAAGCACCAGCACATATATCCTTTTAATTATTGAAAAATTTTGATAGTTAAAAAAATATAGCAATTATATATTTGTTACCATGTATAACCAAAAAAAAACTGGGTTTCTTTTTTTTTCTTGACTTTCTTTTTTATCACATCTGATTGTGAAGATATATTTTTATTTGCAATTTCTTTATAGAGTTTAAAAGCACTTTCTTCATCATCAATTTTCTTGTAGCAATAAGCCATGAGCATCTTTATATTTTTGTAGTCATCAGGAATTTCTTTGGCAATATTCAGTATATCTTGGTATTTCCCATGAGTTTTATAGTGAAATGCAATTTTATACTTGGCCTCAATAAGGAATTCAGGATTATTTTTTGCAATCTCCAAATAAATTTCTAAAAGACCCTTATTTGAATATCTGTTTCCAAGATTTTTTACTCTCTGTTGAAATTTTTGAGATTGATTATAATTCTTCTATAAATAAATAATCTGTTGAATTTAATAATTGGTTTATGTATAAGCATGAACTAACACGGATGTAATTTCAAATTTTGGCTTTAATTCGCATCATTACGCTCTGTGCTTGTATGAATATCGATATTTTGAAAAATACTTGTTCTGACATAATTTAAGTTACTGGTATTACCAACAGTTTTATAAAATTATCTGAATTCTTACAATACAAATAACTAATATATATATATATATTTGGGTTTTTATTTCAATATAATATTTAATTTTAATTTTAATATTGAAATATTTAATAAAATTATTTTTTATAAAATTGTTGCTTTCAATTTGGAAACATATATTGAGCATCATATAAAGTAATTTAATTGTTGCAATGTTATGAGTAATTTTATTTCACAAAGTATCGTAGCTTTTTTTAATTAATAAGAATTAAAATTATTTAAATTTTAGAAACTTGAACAATTTAAGTTTATATCAAATTATTGGCACTTGTATAATGATGATAAAAAAATATAAATACTGAACAGCTTATATCGTTTTTCAAGCATAGTAATGATAATGTTCTTACAAACAATTAAACATTTAAGTGAATTTATAAATTATATGCATCTTAATACTAAGAACAAAAAAGCAGTTGAAAAAGCTCTTTTTGAAAACAAGACTTTGACTTGTTAAAAAAAATCATTAGTAATACATAGCTCTATTATAGCGTAAAGGCAAGTAATAATCTATTTTTTATATTATATCATGAGATGCTGAATCTGATAAATTGTCTGTTTTATAATAATTTGTAGCTAACTTAAAATATTCTATACGTGCTTCTGAAATAGTTTGATTTTTCTCATTTTCTGTAAATATTTGCATATCTTTAGTTTGTGGGTCAAAAAAAGCAGCAAGCCGAATTGGTTTTGTTAGTTCCAAAAATCGTTCCTAAAGTGATTCACAAAGACAATCTCTAAATCTCTAAATATCAGCATTATTTACTATTGCACAATCAAGCTTTATTTTAATAAAATTAATAGCAAACCATGCTTGTGAAAGTGTTGTATACTGTGAACCAGACAATTTTTTTGAAATGACCTCGTACGGATATAGTAATTTAACTAACTCATTTATTTTTTCCCATTCATCCGATAATAACTCTTTTTCCTCATAACTTCTCAATGAAGTATTATCATTAATTTCAACTAAAAATGATTTGTACCTATATATTGCTAGTTTAAGAATTGTTAGTCGTTTTAATAAATAAAACGTTGAATTCCATCTTGTCGAGACGTCACGAACTACAAAAAGAAAGCTATTCCAGTCTTCTATCTTCATTTGCGCTTCTAAAAGAAACTGCCTTTGCTTTGGATTTCCACTAAAATGTAATACAACATCCTTACATCTTTTTATTAAGTTGACAATTTCGGAACACCCTTTTAATGCATCATTAATTGCAAGTTGTAAGGTATGTCCAAAGCAATGAATTCGAAAAATGCTATATTTTTTTCTAACTTTTCTAAACATAACTTAATATTCAACCCATTATCAATTGTACCACTAACAGTTATATGTTTAAGTTAATTATCTAAAATTTCTACAATTTTATTTAAAAGACATTCAGCGGTATGGGGATATGGGAGATACGAAATGTTACCAGTAATTTCTTTTACTTGAAAACTATCATTAATCAATGAAGGGTAAGTCCAATATATTGTTTGACGTCCACATATCAGTGGTAAAAAAAACATAACTAATTTCAGCACTATCAAGTGCATATTCACGAATGTTTTGTAAAATTTTATTTTTAGAATTAATAAGAATTTCTTTTAACAGATCATTACTTAGTACATTAGCCTGGGTATCAAGTCCTTTAATTATTCTTTTAAAAGCTTGTGATTGAATAATTGAAAATGGTTGAAGCTCTTTAATAATAAAAGCAGCTATATTATTATCGAGATTTTTTTGTTTGGGGTTATTCAATACATATTTTTTTACTTTGTTAAATGACTATACTATCATTGATTGTACAGATTCAGGCATTACAGAAAATTTACAACTATCATTACTCTTTACCACAATCTTTACTTGACCACCTTCCACCATAGCTCGTGAAATATGATGCTTATTTCTCAAATGTCTCCATAAATTCGAAGTAGAACCATCTATTAAATATTTTGTCTGTGGAATACAAATTTTATAGCAACAAACCCAATAATCTAAATCATTAATTGTTTTTGATACATAAAATTTTTTAACAAGACTACCGCCCGGCTTTTCAATTTTTTTTCATTTTTTGACTAACAATTGACCACCAGTTTGTAATAATGTAGAGGACTTAAATAAATTTTTATTATTATTATTACTATCCGCATTATTAGATTCTGGCTCATCCAAATCAATACCTTCAGGCTCATCCAAATCAGAATTTTCAGGCTCATCCAAATCAGAATTCTCAGGCTCATCCAAATCAGAATTCTCAGGCTTATACAAATTAATATCCTCAGGCTCATTCGGATCAATATCCTCAGACTTATATGGATCACTATTCTCAGGCTTTAACACCATATTATCTAAATATTCATCGTTCATTATTTATCCGCTTGTAATTTAAATCTGTGGTATGACTTTGTTGGTCCTTGATTAATTACATATTCTTTGAGTGTTATAATAAATTTAGCCAGATTTTTATAGAGTGTTTTATAATATACTTACAAGGTCCAGCGAACTACAATAATTTTTATTCTACAGAATAAAATAATAGTTAATTACTTATTCGCAATAAACACTATAAATCATAACAACAACTATATAATAGTACCTACGATATGCAATTTTGTTTTATGTTAATGGTAGATTCAGTGATTGTTATTATACTTGTAATCTTCAACAGATACAATTCACTTTTTACAGACAATCTAGCAAGTATTTAACGGTAAAATTTGGGTATTAAAAACTTTGAAATGCTTGCTAATACGATTCTATATATGTACGACGGCGCAATAAATCTAAAACCATCCATCGTTTTTTTCCCAAACCAGTACCACAGAAGCACTATTAATCAATTCTATGTATGTACGTACGTGCAAGCAAAAAATCAAACCATTATTTTTTTCTCACTCCAATTCCATGGAAATGCTTACTAATCTATTCTATATATGCAGGAAATCTAAATTCGTTAATCTTTTCCCACACCAATTCCATAGAAGCAACAACAATAATCTTGGAATGCTTACTAATTCAATCTTATATATATACATGCAGTACAAGCATCTAAAACGGTTATTCTTTTCCCACACCAATTCCGCGAAAATGATAATTTTAAAAATCCTCTTTGTCATAGGGGTTTTCAACTCAAACGATAAGCATGCTAAACTATGTCGACCACTACAGGTTCGAATAAGGTAAGTATTTCAAACGATGTGTTTTGAGTATATTACTTACAGAAAGAAAAGCACACCTTAAATTTTATTTTTTTCACTTTTACTTATATACGCGCTTTCTCTAATTTAATTACACTGTTTGATCATGCACATTTGACTTTTAATTAATTTATTACTATTCACGCCATTTTCTATAAACCCTATTACACTAATTTATGTGTCACTTATTTAACTAATTTATTTCCATATGACCGATCTTATAATTTGATCCATATCTATTGTCACGTGTTTTATTTCAGCATCCAAGGATGCTGAAATATGCCAATATAAAATTTTTTTATTCATTTAAGTAATATTCACCGACTCTATATCCTGGGTAAGTGCACAATGTATTGTGCAATTCCGCCACACCATCCTTAGCTGATTTTAGATAATATACCAAAGCTTTAGGTTTATCTAATTCAGTCTCAATTCATAAATAAAATTGGCTTTAAACATTTATTTAAATATTTCTAATTTTATTTTTTGGCATATTATTTTTATTGGAGGGATCCAATTTTTTTGGTCTTTACATTAGCTTTACACAAGGGTTGCACTAACTTTAAAAAATTAATAATTTTCTATATGACCCGTTGATCTGGGTCATAACCCGGGTCAATATCTTGACCCGTTCGAGTCAGTATTTTCCAACCCGGGTCATAACTCTAATATTGCTTATTAGGTGAATCTTCTTTAATATGTTTAAGGTTTACTGCTTCTGCCATTTCTTTGAATGCTAAACATTCTTTCGGCAATGCTTCATTCCACATTTTAGCAATTATTTTAGAAATTTCAAAAAGGGTAGCATTTGGATTTTTATCCCGAATCTCCGAACTTTTTGTTTTTCTGAATAAAATAAATGAATTAGTAGTCTTAAAAGTCTCTTATCCTTAGCTTCGGGAGTAAAAGCATTAGAAGTTTTGAAAACAGTTTGTGCAGCGAATATCGGTGTTGCATTTTCAAATATAGGCTGTTCTGTAATAAATAAAATTATCTTTAAAAGATTGTTTATACTTATAGCATGCATCAGAAATTAAGCATCATATGTCATTTTAGTTAAAACATTAAAGCTAGGTAATGTAAATGTCTTAACACTAATTTGATTAAATTAGGGTTAAAACAGAGATTATGTGTTAATGTCTATTAGTTAAAAGACATCGCATTGAGCCTTTAATATCTATTTCTTTATATATTTATTTCTTTATATATTTAGTTATTTATTTTTTGTTTCATCTAGCAGATTGAATTAAATATCTACTGGCTTTAACGTTCTCCAAACGAAGATGCTATATCCATAAATTTATATTAGTTAAAATTTACAGGTTGTATCATTAATAGAAATAGATTTCGGGTCACTATACTGAAATAATACAAAAATTGAATATGTGGGCTATTTGCTGGATAAAGGGACCAAATTAATAGTGATTTGACCCAAAATCCATTGGATTCCATTTTCATATTAAATCCATAATATATTAAAGTTCATTAACTTTATTTCAATTATAAAATCTTTAAAAAAATTAGTTCAATTAAATATGTTTTATTACTTGTAATTCTTTGGCTAGAATCCACAAAACAATATTTAGCAAGAATTTATATTTAAAGTTATTGAAATTAAATTTATTTAATAGTAATAAATTCAATTTAATCAATCAAATAGTAACTTTTAGCTTTTTTTATTTGAAAGATCTAATTTATAAATTGAATTAAAAATAAGGTGTGTACAATATATTTTAAATAAAAACTATGTAATAACTTTATTTATTGTATTATTTTTAATTACCACCAGTTAATTAATGAAAGTTCTTTAATTGATTTTAAGTTTTTTTTTTTTTTTGACGCATCAATTACAAAAGGTATCTAGTGTTTTTACTAACTTAGAATAGCTCAAACTATAGCTTAAACTATTAGCTTAGCTTAACTTCAGCTTGGCTTCAAACCGTGGCTATAGCTGGCTTTAAGTAAAGCCAATGACATCCCTATTTTCTTCGTTCTTATTTTTAGTTTTTTTATATATTATTGATAAATTTTTAATTCTTGTAACACTAGTAAATAATGATTTCCGTGCTTAAGGATGAATCTGATTTGAAGGATTTTAAAAAATGAAAAGATAATCCGATACTATCAAAAAAACTAAATTTCTAAATTGTGTCCAACTTAATTTTGGTAAAAGATTTCAATACATGCACTGTTAAATAAATATGAGTATTACAAAGGGAAAACTCTTATTCGAAGAATCCTAAGCGTATTATAAATGTGGTTCATATTCAATAAATAACTTTCGTTTTGACGTTGATAATAGCCTTTCTAATATCTTCCCTGTGATTGATGAAAATGTATTTTTTATAAAAATTTTGAAATTTATTTTTTCGATCAGACCAGAATAATTCTTTTTTTTACAGTATATAGTTTATTCTATTAGAAAAATAAATAGCTAGAGTCTAATTAAAAATTTTTAATTCAAAATAATTAATACTAAACTCAATTTAAACAAAAAATGGTAAGATTTTAGTACAATTCGAATTGTCTCAGTAAGACGATTCTAATAGTATTAAAATCATCCAAATTAGAGTATCCAGAATTCTGCAGTGCATAATTCTGCTCGTTCTAAAAATATTTTTTTTGTATTGTATTAGTTTTTGAAAATGATTAAAGCCATGCTTATCTTACACAGACAATACAAAAAGATATTTTTAGTTCGAGCAGAATTATCACCGCAGAATTTTGGACATCTAAACCCAGATATCAAAGATGGATCAAATAAAGGTTCGTTATGCCCAAAACAAATGACACTACATTTTATTAGCTGGAGCTTGGGAAAAGCCTTTCAAGTCTTACTCTACTGAATTTTAGGAAGGTCTGTCTCCCACTTTAGCTGATCGTTTAACAACCAGAATTGAATCTCAATCTTGTAGCAGACTTTTAATAGAATTTAGTTAATGCTTCTGTATGATCACACAATTAACTAATTTTATTGTAGAATGTTATTTCACCAACATTAGTTGTTATTTCCCTAGTTCTTCCTTGTGCCATATACTGTAAATATACTTAAAACAATTAACTTTTTAAATAAAGTGTCTATATGGTGAATTAGAAGGTTGGTTTTCCCTTTGCATTACTTATTTCATAAAGTACTAATAACTTTATTAGATGCACATGAAGTAGTAAATATAAAAAATTTTGTTTATTTTAATAAAATTTCGAAATTGCTACCCATCGTGACAATATATCACATAAATTCAGACGAATAAATTTTTGGTAAAATTTTTTCTTTCTAATTAATGTTTCGTATAACACTTTATTATTAAGCTGATCGGCCAATATTCCAAAGCTATTGTCAATTCTCCTTAAAAATTCTCTTAATTTTAGAATTTCTTTCACAAAATTGAAATCAAGACATCAATTAATTTTAATTATAAATTTATAAATCAAATTAAGATAATTGATTTTAATTTTATATGCTGGATTAAGCTAAATATAATATTTGGCCTAGTTAAATCTTGATTAATTAATAACTAATATCAAAACTAAAACTAAATATTTGAAGAGCAGTTTTTTTAAAAAATATAGTAATTAGTGTTTGCCTTACCTTTATGGAACTATTAGTAAAATCATATCTGCATACAATTAAAGATTTAACAAAAAATAAAAAATAGAAGATAATGAATATTTTACGCGTGTCTCTGCTTCTACTGAACTTGTTAACGTTAGTAGCTCAGCAGAACTTTATTTTTAAGATTTGTATTGATAAAACCAAAAAAAAAAAGATGATGAAATATTTCCAATTCTCCTAAAACTAGACGATTTGGGGACATATTCAGAAGCTGGATATTATTTGAGTCTCTTGTATTTAAATAAACAAGGAATTACAAAAAGAGAAACTATCCCAAACTTAGAATATGCTAAGCAATTTAATAGATGGTTGCAATAGGCTGCTAGAAACAGTTAATAGATTATCAGATTAATTGATCCATTTTTGTAATTCAGTAATATTTAATATAGATTGTATATATTTAAAAACATTTAATGAAGTAATAACGGAATTACCTCCAATGAAAATAAAAACTGTTGTTTTTTTGTACAGTATTGTCACTAGGGACTGCATAATTCAATAATCTTGATTTGGTCTATTAATATACAATACTGTCAATATTTATAAAATTGAAATTGAGTTTCAGTTTATTAAAATTAATTGATAAAATTCAATTAAAAAACAATCTGGGGCATCATTTCAAAGTTATAATCATCGATGGACTGAAAAGTGTAAAAATTTAGAAACGCTATGTGAGAGAAAGTTAATTGCTCAACTATTAGTATAAATTTAACAAACTTTGTCAGAGAAAATTTTATTTATTACATCATATAATTGAAATCTTAAGTCATTAAATAGGGTGAGTCAATAGAAATCAAGCAGATTTTTTATAATAAAGTTTTTTTTAGTTTTAAACTAGAATATCTTAATAAAACCTTAACCAAATTTAATTAAATAATTTTACAACCTTGTAAAATTAATTTTTTTTAAAAAAAAAGATTAAATTTTTTTTAAGTTATCTTTGCTTAAAGTTTTTAAAAAATTTATTAAAAAAATTTTGCTTGGTTTCTATTGACTCAACCACAAATGTTTATTGGTTTTTTTTTTAATTCCGCAAATTAGAAATCAACAATTAACTTTTTCTTATACAATAAAAATATAACACAAAAGTTAAAAGGCTTCATTTCTTTGAACTTTTTCATTACAATCAAATTAAATAAACCAAATTGCTTAATATTAAATCAAATAATAAACCATTAAAATTAATTTATAATCGGATTCTTTATAAAGTTAATATAATGTTAAAAAATTATTTTACAACAAATAATGAAATTAAAATTCCAGATCAGAAAAATACCGTATAGTACCGAAATTAAGCACCACTTTTTTTGTTATAAGAGGTGCTTATTTTCGGATATAATTTTAATAATACAGGAATGAATAATATAGGATTTTTGTACTAAGTAAACCTACCTTCTATTTCTAATAAAACTATTCTCTAGACCAAAAAGGCTCTAACGGCAGTAAAATCATCAAAATTGGTCCAGTGAAACTTTCGCAATTTCTCTTAAAAATTTGGTCGATGTTTTTTTATATTTGTTTTACATAATTTGCAAATTCCTAAACAAAATTCGCCCAAATCTGAAGAGCAATTGTGAGAGTTCTACTGCACTAATTTTAATGATTTTACTGCCATTAGAATCGTCTTGATCTGGTTGGTGGTGCTTAATTTCGGGGGGTGCTTAATTTCGGAACTATATGGTATATTAAAAATATAATTTTAAAATTTTCTATTGTTAAATTAATTAGTGATAGGACTACCTCAATAAAACAAATAAGTATCATCTCATGAAATAGAGCTGTGACCCAGGTCAAAAAATAGTGAGGTAGTTTTTGACCTGTGACTCATCAAAATTCTGACCCGTATGGGTCAAGCCAACCCGGGTAGTAGCAAAATTTATTATTTAAAATTTTTATATAGATCTCAATTTTTATATAAAGATATAGCCTTAACGGTTTAGAATAAAATTTTGTAAAAACTAATATTATGTCTAGAGTTATTTCTTTCATTTACATAAAGAAAAAAATCGATTTAATTTCTTTTTAGAATAGTAGTTTAAAAAGTTTTTTTATGTTTAACCTGTGACAATTGCTTTCGTATTGATATTTATATCTATCTATATAAATTTCCAGCTTTTGATTATAAACGTAATATCTGTCTATCATGAATGATCAAGAGCAATTTCTAAAATTCTTTTGTATTTCATACCCATATCCCAGATTTTTGTAGTAATAAAAATTTGATCACGCGGAATACCACTAAAAAGTAAAATTAACAAAGTTGTATAATGATATAAAACATTTAATTAGTAAAAGTTTACCTTTTGATAATTCTAATTCCAATGTCCTCTTCATTGCCATATTTTGATGCAGTGTTTATATGTCTGTATCCGGACTATATAAGTTCAAATTATTTTAAATCCAAGAGATAATTACCCAAATTTTACATGTATTTACTTCTAGAGCTTATAAAATGACATTTTGCGTAGTTTCCTCTTGGGAAGCTTCAGTACTATCACCCACGCCACCCATATCTATAGCTTTTATTTTAAATAAAAATATTTAATTCTGTATTTATCAAAAAAAATTATTTATCTAAATTTTGAAACCTAGTAATGAAATCTTATGACTATTGTTCATTGTGACGGTTGAAGACAACGATAACCTTTCATTCATCATGAAAATCGGAGACGACAATTTTGAAACTGCTCTAGTCAGGTGAAATATTTTAAAAAAGGTTGAAAAAAATATATTCATAATGGGAAACAATTGAATTATATCGCACAGTAGTATTAATTAAACCCTTCAAACCTTAATAAGTAAATGATGTGAGTTTGGTCTTACTTAATGTGCGTAAGTGTTAGCACTTGTGCTAGCTTAGATATATTACATTACCTATTTTGCAACAATTTACATGTTCTTATAATCTTATCGCTATTGTCAAATTTCAGAATCCAATCACGTGAAATATTTCAAGTTCAATTTGAAGATTGGAAGAATATATTATTATTACAAGTTCACAAAATAATAAAAATTTGTTTAAAACTTGCTCTTTCTGCTATACTGAAGGTCATTGTACTATAAACTGTGAACAAATTCCAGTTGAAGAAGTCGATCTCACCTAATTAATCATTTTTTTTAGCAGTAGGAAAAACCGTATTTTTTTACAAAGAAGTTTTTGCAAAAATTTTTCCTTTTACTTGTATATAAAGTTACAGTAGCGCCCTGGGTTGTAAGCGAATTTTCATATTTAAATTAATATTTACAATGGCACCCTGAGTTGATAACATTAATAGAGAAACTTATGAACCAGACCTAAACAAAAAATTATCTGTTTCTGAAGCTATTAATAGAGAAAATTATAGCAAATCCATAGAAGAAGTTGAAGAATTTCTAACAAAAGAAGAATATCTCAAAGACCAAATCAATCTTCTTAAAAAGACATTCTTTATGATTATGAGCATTTACTTCCTAAAAAAAACAATGATATACATTCAGAAATACTTTATTTACAAACCAAAATTGAACAATTCAAAAATTTTTATTTTAAAATATTTGTAAAGGACTATAATATTAATAGTGGTTTACGATGTATTAATTGGGTCTGTACAGAAAATTCTCAATGAATTTCTTGTCAAAATTCATTTAGTTACCAACTTAGAGCTGAATATAATAGTTTAAAAACTCAACAGAAATTGTACTATGATTTGTTTAATTAGAAATTACTTACTATTTTAATTATTTTAGACCAATAATTTCAAAATAACTATTATAATTTTTTTTATTTCACTCAAAAATCAATTTGGTGTGAATTTAAATTAGCTAAATAATTGGCAAAGTTATATTGTTTAGCTTGAGGGACATGTACTTATCTTTACTATCTGCCCTTTTGTCAAAGAGCAACTGAATATCTGTGATCTAATGAAAAGCCAAATGAGCTATCATTTATTCCAGTATAGAGGTTTATAGCTAAAAACATAATCAATAAGTAATTTTTTTTAAGGTTTACTTATTTAATTTATTATAAGTAGTAACACGTTCTTTTCTTTAAAATATAGATTTTGCTATAAATGACTTGCAAAATGGGTCATTTATAGTAAAAGCCCGAATATTTATAGTTCAAGACTGGTTTAGATGACGAAACTTTTCAGTTTATAATAGAAATTCTTTGGTTTAGATAACAGAAGCTGATAGCCTTTGATAAGTTCATGAAATTTTTTCGTTAGTCAGAATTGCTGGTGAAATTTTTCAAAGCAATTCTCTTTTGAGTTATTCAACATTGAGTACTAGTTTTAAGCCATTAAATATATCAAATATTATAGCAAAATCCTCTAATACCAAATTAACTCATTATTTTGAAATATGTAATAATAATCAGGAAAATTTAGATATTATGAATCTAAAATATATAGATTTTCCAAAGTTCTTTAGATAGAAAAGTGGAAATTAGAAAAAAAGAAAACTTGGTGGTAAAAAAGTAATATCAAGATTATATGTATTTAGCCCAAGAGATAGAGAAAGATTTTGTTTGAGAATTTTATTAACTCAAATACCTGGTGCTACCTCTTTTGAAAATTTACGTACAATTAATGGAGTTTTTTGTAAAACATTTAACAAGCTGTATGTGAACTTGGTCTCTTAGATAAAGAAAATAATGAATATGATAGATGTTTAAAAGAGGCTGCTACATATAGAATACCATCTCAATTAAGATGATTATTTGCCTCTATATTATTATTTTGTGATCCAAAAGAATTAAATATAAAAAAGTTATTTGATAATAATTATGAATCATTAATTGAAGATTATTGCAGAGCTATTAGAAAACAGCCTTTTGAATTAAGTAATAATGAAGATAATTTATTTCAAACAAAGGCTTTAATAGATATGAAAAATATTTAATTCATTTTGAAAAAACCTTAGTTGATTTTAATTTTGATAAACCTGATTATTTTTTAGCAGGTTTAAATATTGAAGAAATTAATATGAAAAATCAATTTTTTAATGATGAACATTATTTAGACAATGAATTAGATGAAATTTTAACAAGGAAAAGCTCTTTAAATCCCAATCAAAAATATATTTATGATATAATTATAAAAGCTCTCAAAAATGAAATTGATAATAAATTATTTTTTGTTGATAGTCCTGGAGGTACTGGAAAAACTTTTTTATTTAATTTAATTTTAGCAAGAATAAGAAAAGAATTTGGTATTGCTCTTGCAGTCGCTTCATCTAGAATTGCTGCTTTGTTATTAGTTGGAGGAACAACTGCTCATTCAAGAATTAAAATTTCTTTAACTATAACAAATGAAACTACTTTAAATATTAGTGCTCAATCTGAGTTGGCTGAATTAATTAGAAATACAAAATTAATTATTTGGGATAAAGCACCAATAACAAATAAGCTTGCTTTTGAAGTACTTAACAGATTTTTTAAGGACATTATAAATAATTATGATGAACTATTTGGAGACAAAATAATTTTATTTAGTGGTAATTTTAGACAAATTTTACCTGTAGTGGTTTGAAGAAATCCTGCTCAAGTTGTTAATACTTCTCTTAAAAAAATCTTATTTATGGAGTTCTATTAAACAATTAGCATTAACAATTAATATGAGAGTTTGGAAAAATAATAAAAAAGCAATTCAATTTGCTAAAGATTTATTACAAATCAGTGAAGGTAAAAAAGAAACTTATTCTGATATTCATGATAATATTATTAAATTAGATTATACTATGGTCTTTAATAATGAAAATATTGAATTATTAATATCTTGGCTATTTAAAGATATTAATACTAAATTTTATACTAAAAATTATTTAACTTATATTAAGACAAAGCAATTCTTACATTAAGAAATAATAATGTAGATACAATTAATAAACAAATTCTTAAAGATAATAATTAGGATATTCAAAATTATTTTTCTATTGAATTCCTAAATACACTTACTTCAAGTGGATCTTCTCCTTATAAACTAGTACTAAAAGTTGGAACTCCTGTTATTCTTTTACAAAATATAAGTCCTGTTGATGGACTTTGTAATGGTACCAGATTAATTATTAAATATATAAATCAGCATGTTCTTGATGCTAAAATTCTTACTAGAGCACATCTTGGTAAAAGAGTATATATTTTTCAAATTCAAATAACACTATCTAATACAACATTACCTTTTCAATTAAGTTATCACCAGTTTCCAATTCATTTGGCTTTTACAATAACAATTAATAAAGCTCAAGGCTAAACAATATCTAATGTTGGATTATATCTTCCTTCTTCTGTTTTTGTACATGGACAATTATATGTTATTTTGTCTAGAGTGCAATCTAAAAATGATATAAAAATTTTAATTAAAAATAGATTTGTTAAAAGCAAAGATGGAGCTTATACTAAAAATATTGTATATAGAGAAATTTTTTCTTTGTAATTATTATTTTAAAAAATATTATTAATAATTTTATATATATGATAAAAGTATTATTTATAATTTTGTATATATTAATTTTTATATATAGAAAAATTTTTAATTAATTATTTTGTAAATACTAATTTAAAAATATTATTAATAATTTATATATATTAATTTTTGTATATATGTATGACATTTTAATAAAATTTAACTGGTTAATATGTTCTAGGATTAGGGTTAGGGTTAGGGTTAGAATATTAAAATTAAGATTAGTTAGGGTTAGAGTTAAAGTTATAGTTAGTATTAGTATTAGATAACAAGAGTGGTGCAGAGGCAATAGCTGTAGCAAGTGACTACTAAGTGAGTGAAGTGAGCTCAGTTGGTATTGCCGAGCATTAGCAAAGCAATACAAGTTATATTGTCTTTAATTAAGTTGTTTTTAGAAAATGTTTAGTTGTGTGTTGCTAATAAATATAATTAAAAATTATTAAAATTATTAAATAAATATTAAAAATAAGTAATATATTGAGTTTTTTTATTTAATAACGTTAAAGCCCGGTGCTACGCACCGGGTTAAAGACTAGTATACTAATAGTCAGGGCCCTCCTTTACCATATCAGTCTTTAGAATATTATTAACCTATAAAAAGTTATGAGAAATTATCTAAATTCTATAATGAAGCATACTGTATTTATTCTTTTCCCTTCTTGTTACTTGAAAAATTGGTGGGTTTTTATGTTTCATTTTTTTTGTTTTCTTTTAAGTGAAAAAATATTTAGCTAAAATTTCTTACCTGCTTATTGACACTCAAATTATTTGCACTATTTATGTGTTTGTAACAATTGATGACTATTTAAAAAACTAGTAAATAATATATACATTGTAAAATTAATAATTAAAGTTAGCCATTTTTTAATAATAAAATACTTATAACATTTAAAAATCTTTAAGAATAATCAGCACAAGTATTGAGGATACACTAATTTTGTTAATATTTAATAGCTTTTGAACCTATATATAACCTAATTTATAAGCTTATATTGATAAAAATAGTATATCATTATATATAACTATCTTAATAAAAATTTTTTTCATATACACCTAAACCTATTTACATAATCCAGTATTAATAGAAATATCCCAATACGGACCAAAATGATCATCCATAATTGGCATTGGAACAGAATCAGAACAAGACTAAAGAAAAAAAATTAGTTATAAAAAAATATATATATATTTTGTTTTAATATATAAATATTTATTTTGTTTTAATATATAAATGTTTATTTTTATATTTACATAGTTCTCATCATCTGAACACTTAACTACGTTTGTCGGATCAGCAATCCAAACTTCGCCTTTATGATGTTCATAACCAGCAATAAGTGGTGGTAGATGGAGTACAAGTTTAGCTTTATTGACAACTCTTAAAATAAGGTTCTATATTTGAAATTATCTAATTATTAAGTAATCTATAAAATCGAAATGATTACTTAGATAAAAATATTACCAAATTATTGTTTACAAATGAAGCAAACTTTGAATTTTCAACCCAAGGTTCACTATATGTGTAAAGGTACGAACTAGCTTCTTTAAAAAATTGCTTAATATCTAGTGCTGTCAATAAAGCTAAAGCTATTTATTTAAATAGTTAGTAAAAATCAATAATTAATATTAATCAGAATTGATCAAAAATTGTTTACAAACCACCGCCAAAACTATAGCCGGTTATAATAATTTTATAATTAGGATATTGTTTAGTTAATAAATTAATTTAATCTCGTATTGGCATTTGGAAAAGAAGAAAACTCGAATAGAAGCCATAATGAACTTTAACATCATCAGAAGAAGTTGGAATAGATGTTGATGCATATCCATGTGGAGCTTGTGCAAATTCAAAGTTCTTCATTTTATTTCTGTCATCAGCAGTTCCTCTGAACGTGACAACGATCTCCTGATCATTAGAGTTTGTAGTAATCACTGTATAAGCATAAGCATCCGCTATAAAGAAAGATAATAAGTTAATTTTCTAAAAATTTTCAAAAATCAGTGTCATAACTTACACCCAAAGAGCTGTATCCAAAAGTTAGGTTTAATTGTAAATGTCTTTACAACAACAGCTTGAGGAATACGATCACAAAGTGGTCCACATTTCCAAGTTGCAGAATTTAGGCAATAAGAAATCATAGAATAAGTAATAAAACGTTTAAGGTTGGTTACTTCTGTAATACTAAGATTACTAATTGTATTATCATATCCACATTTCTTATTAATACATTTTCTTGGTGAAGTGCGGGTTATCGGATTGCAAGTTAAAGGCTTAGATCTAATACAAAAGCAATCAATTCCTCTGCATTCATAACAATCAGGACCAGGAATACACATAGAAAATTCATTTAACCCACATCTACCTATTTGAGAAAAAACAATAGGTAAAAAAGCTATAATAATCAAAATAAATACACTTGATTTCATCTTAAAAAAAATAAAGAGAAAGTTCCATATAAAATCTTCACAAAGAAATCTTTAAAGCAAACTTATACCATTATTTTGTATACTATTAATATAAATAATCTATGAGTTACTTTAAACCGATAAATATCTACATATACGGGTCATATTACCAATTCTTGGCTTCAATATTTTAACAATATTAAGGTTTTGTATACCAAATAAATTGTAAAATTGGATATTTGTACCGCATATTTGTGCAGAAATTGTAACACTAGATTAATATTAAGTATGTTATTTATCATTTATTTATAGATAATATTTGGCTGTACAGTAATCCATATCATTTGTATGATTATTTTTTGTATACAGTACAAAAAATTCCAAATAGTTGATCATTCATTTAAATATGCGAGAGTTTTTTTTACTTAGTTAAATTAATATTTCTTGTGAACGATAAATTTTTGTATCTCAATATCTACAAAATTTATTCAAATGTTTACCAAATTTTACTATCAATATTTGATTTTTGATATCTATGTTGTTTCATCTTTATGTATTTACGCAATTTGTTTTTTTTGTTTTTTCACAATGTAATTTTAATACTTCATATACATGTACAGGTCTCTTACAAGGTCAATATTGTGGTGGATATTCTGGCATGACTGGTATGTAATGAATAAAACTTTCAATCCAAAAATGAATATTTTATATAATAATTTATTTTATAGGATGTGATTCTACAAATGTTTATGAATATAGTTCTCAAGGTCAAGTCTATAATTATGGTTATAGAGATTCTTGTGCACAATGTGGAGGATTAATATGTCCTTCCCAATCTCAAAATAAAACTAATAATCCAATTTCAAGTTATACAAATAATCCAATTTCAAATCATACAACTACTTCAGATTCAAGTAATAATGATAAAATCCCTAATTTAATTATTGGGATTATTATTGGTGCGATAAGTTCTTTAATACTATTTATTATTGCAATTGTTATAACTCTACGAAAGTTTATTGTTTTTTTCATAAAATAAATAAGCTTGCAACTACAGTAATTTATTTTTTTAAGCAAAATTTGGCATCAATATAAAAACATTCTCTAATTTTAAATTTTACTTTATCGATAAACTAGTTTTTAAACAATACTGGAATTGTATTTTTTGAATTCTTGTTTTTGTCTAGAATTTTATTAATTTTGTTTTATATAATACAGAAATATGTAAGAATTATATTTGGCAATTTATTTTTCTAATCCACAAAAGAAATAATAAATTTGTTTTATTTTATTCACATAACAAATATGTAAGAATTATATTCGACAACTTATTTTTCTAATCCACAAAAGAAATAATAAATTTGTTTTATTTGATTAAATTTATTAATAGTAATATAATTATTACAATTAATAAAGTTAAAATTTTGCTTTGATTATTATTGTTATTGGCCATTACTCTGGATTGATATATTTCCATTTTTCTAGTCAATGTTTTTTGGATTTCATTTATGTATTAACATTAATGTTATTAACAAAAAAGAACAAAGACAATTTTTTTTTTGTCATAGTAACAATCGTCAAAAGGAAATGATTATCGCTATCTGATATGACATATATAGCGTACGTACATACTTTAATTAACAAAAAGCGAATGTTAAAAATGCCGAATAATAATGCAGTCTATGACTGATACTGATATTTTTCTAGAGAAACCTTTGATTTATAAGTGTTTTTCATTATAAAGTATATTGGAAAAGCTATCTTTAATAGAAACTTAATATATACTATAAAATGCTGCCATTTTATTAATAGTTTTTAGTTTATAATATTTATAATTACAAAAAGAAATCATATTTAACTAATACAGAAACTACAACAATCAATAATAATATAGAATTATAAAAAATGATTTTTTCTTGTTTATACTCTATTCTAATTTGTTTTTTTTCCAACTTAATTTGCTTATTTTCAATTTTGATTCTATCATTGTTAATTTTATTTATAGACTTCTCTTGACGTTTGAGTA
>CAJVPY010001320.1:0-20004 GCA_910591965.1 Dentiscutata erythropus | reverse complement strand
AATGTATTCTGCGGACTTCATGTCCTTTAATTGAATTTATTTCCGGCACCTTTGGCTAGCCGGCATTCATCCAACTAAATGACCAGTCGTACCGATGCTTTTCGAAAAAATTAATCATCAATAGAAAATAAACCAAATTCGATTAATAAGCCGTTTAATAGTATGATATATTGAAATTTTTTACATTAATTAAAATTTACGATTATCATAAAATGCAAAAGCACAAAAGAACTTATACACTTGAACAAAAAGCGGCAAGAAATGATGCCAGAAGAAGAAGATTAGCTTCGATGACACCTGAAGAACAATTAAGTTATCGAAATAACGAATCAGCAAAAAGGCAAGATCGGTGAAAACAACGAAATTCTATTAGTGAAAAAGAAAACGCAGACCAAAGTGACGAGGCAAATAGTAATGAACAGACAATTGGTGAACGGATAAATAATGACAAATAGACAAATAGCAATGAACAGACAAATGATAGCGAACATATAAATAATAACGAACAGGCAAATAGTAAAGATAATATGCCTAAACATAATGGTAATATTTATTTACATTACTCTCATTGTAAATCCATAAATTTTATTGAACTTTACTATTTTAGAAAATCAAAATGTTTTATCATTGCTAACATTATATTTTTTAAAAAAATTAAGAACCTAATATGTAGGGCTCCAGCCCTATAAAACGCCGCCGTTTTATTACTAGTATATATACGTCATCTAATTCAAATTAATTCAAACATTTATCAATAGTTCTAATAAATAAATTGTTAGATTTCCCATTATTTTTTGCTTCAGTTACTTTTTCTAAAAGATTAAAAATGAATCAAAGCGTTATTAAAGAATCTCAATTGATTAATTAAATAATGATCATGATAACGCATCACAATTAATGACGACATTTATAGAATTTTTTCATAATATTCTTTACGCTTCCTAAAACCTAATAAAAAATTTTTTTATTAAACCAGCTGCTGAAACTTCAACATCAGTTTCACTGGCTTAGCTTTTTAATGATTTTATCAATTAAATTTTTGTTGCAATAGTAACAGAATCAGCTTATGGAGTCATTAACGAAAATTTCTTTGCGGAAACAAGTAAATTTTTTTTAAAAAAGTTTATAGGCTATATTCAGCAGTTACTAAAAGTATCATAGGTAATACGAAAAAAGTTTCGAAAAAGTTATAACCTTTATTATCTGTTAAATATAGAAAAAACTACCCAAAATCCTTTAGTTTTGTGTCATCTTTGTAGAAAAATTATTGAACAAAAAACAGTAAAGTAGTATTCAAATAGTTTGATTAAAGGTTAAAAGATGGTTTCATTTATTACGTTCATATCAAGGTATCGATTATTTGCTTTAAAAGCTTCGAGCATTAAAAATAATGTAGCTATTTTTTTTAGATCGGTTAGAGAATTCATTGTTTATCATGTAAAAAAAATGCAAAAGCAATTCAATTTCGACTATTAAAAATTTGCCTTGAGTGAGGTGCTTGAGAACATCCATTATACACGTATGGATCTAGCGAACGATCTACTGCGGCTCAGTATGACCCAAGATCACGGTCATGTGCATTTATGGAATTTATTAGATAAATTAGCTTTATTATTATAGCATAAATTAGATTTATGACATTTATGCCATTTATTGTAATACTGAATCTTCTATTATAAATAAAGGCCCTTGGAAAATAAGTTTCGTGCTGCTTACAATTAGCGTCCCTAAATGAAGAATACCTCTTCCCCTTATACCTTTTAAGTACTAGAAATACATACGTCTTAATAAAATACTAAAACCCAGATTTATCACTAAGTGGCATAGTGAAAAGTCTACATTCACATAATTGTCTTGCTCACGTGACTTCGTCTACGATTATTGTCCGGTTGATTCTCAACATACTGAGGACTTCCGTGGATTTTGTTGTCAAACTCTCCCAACGCACCGTGGATAGTTGTGGTTATTGTGTTCCGGTTTGGAAGTCCAAGAGGAAGGACCAAGCCGTGGTTTATTGAATTGATAGTAGATAGAAAACATCCGCTTTAACGTGTAATATTTGGTTCCTGATATAAGTAAAAAGAAGACATATCTACGACCATAATCTCCACTCGCCAAAACTGCCTCTTTCGACTAAGCCGATCGTAAGTTACACAATATTCTAGATTGTGGAGCGACTGACTCGCTGTTTACAGGTGTCAATAGTGATATCAGAAAAATTTTGTAATCAAGTGATTGCTGACAGTTCGGAAGCTATATATTAATTTACAACTATTTTTACTAATAATGAATAAGGATTCTGAGCTTTATCAGAGCGATAAGCATATCTTGAATTAATTTTTATTTCTACTTATGTACATATGTACAATATAAATTTGTTTTTATCAAATTGTCACGCAAAATTATACGGTTATGTGCATGTGCAATTTTATACTTAAAGAGCCGTTGTTTTGAACATGATAAATACGGTTTGGTTTTACTGTAAGCATATCTTAATCAATAATTATAATAAATCGACTCTTTTTATGAATAATACACCCAACTAATACAAATATTACAATGCATACAGTAGCACCGATCACAGATCCAATAATAATTATTTTTGAGTTTGAAGTTTGGTTTTGAGTTGGAGAAGGAGTGAATGAATCAACCCATCTATACTGACCATTTGATATATTGAGGATTCTACTGTGGTATCCATAAGAACACGAAAGTTATTGAAAGGGTATTCACCTAGATACAGTAAATTCAGAAATCCGATAAATCTATGGTCAAATATTAGAGAAATAAACACATCAAAATAGAGTGTAGCTTTGTGGCCGATTGAAAGAAAAGATGGTGCACTTCCAGTCGGAGATATAACTGTCCACACATAGCTTACAGAATTTAGAACTGCTAGACCAGAATATTGATATCCCGTTTGATTGACACCTTCATATATAAGTATACTTTGATTATCAGGTAATAGAGTTGCTGAGTGAGAACTTATGGGGGAATAACTCCATTTTTTGTTGCTACCTAGGAATTGATCGGTTTAATAGAATGCGCAAAAATCAAAAATCAAAATGAATTGATTATAACCCATACAATATTTGTCTATTGATTAGTTTTCGTATCATATACATCAAGCTTTAGATATGGAAATAAAGATACTTCAATTAGTAGATTATTTATTCTTAATTAAAATAATAAATAGACTAATCTGGTGTTAGCTGATTAAAATTTATTCTTCACGACAGCACTATCATTTCTTACCTGCCCTACATCTGAACTAAAAGCACCACCGATCATAATTATTTGTCCATCAGGCAATAAAGTTGCTGTATGAAGTTGACGGCCGAAAATAGGTTGGTTAGGAGTGGGATTTGAAGTCCAAGCAGATTGTTTGATATCATATATGTGCATGGTTCCGTCGCCTTGGGTGGGTGTTGTCAAATCTTAAATATAAATGTTAGTATTGCAGAATGATTTTACGCAAGCTTGTATAAACCGGAATACAGGTGATCCTCATTAATATCAACCCATTTGAATTGGGTTTAAACCATGTTGATAGTGATATTAATGTGAAATCATATTAAAGTTGATATATATGAAGGAATTTTGATATATAATAATTTATAAAAATTTGGTTTGTGGTTTAGATTGATATCAACGAGAGTCACCTGTACTTGTTTAGTAAATTAATCAGAATTTTTCCCAGTCTAATCCCATTCACGTACTTTTTTATGTACTTTTTTCTACTATTTTATATCTACAGTATTATGTTAGGTGATTGAATTCTATATTTAATCTTCAATGTAAAAGATAATGTGTAAAAAAAACGTTCATTTTTTTAAAATACTATAAATATATGAGATCTATGTTATGTGAAAAGCAGAGAATAATCAGTCATATCCTAGATAATTGGGTATAAGCGAAAATTTATTAGGAAAATATAACTGTTGTATTGGTTGCGTAAGCAGCCTATATTGTCAGTCATACTTTCCCAGTAAATTTTCTATTACCCTGAATACAACTATTGCATAAGATTTTCTTTAGTTTTTCCGGCTTATACAAGATCAATATGGTTTAATAAATATTAAATAAATACGTTTTGCCCAATGCCTTATTTCCACCCCAAATATACATTTTCTTATTTGTATGATCAATTACAGAAGTATGCCATTTTCTCATATATGGTGTTGAATTCGTATCTTGAATATAATTTGCATTTACTGAATCCGTTGAAGGTGATTGAATTATATAAAGTTCACGAGCGGGTGTGTAAGCAGAAAAACTATAACCACCCAAAAACATATATATTAGTTGCATCAGAGTTGGCACTAGCTCCACCCCTAGAATCTATATATGTTATGAATTGATATAGAGGTGAAAAACTATAAAATGGCTGCGTCAAGTTAATATAAAAAAAATCATTCATTGTGCCATTAACTCCATATCCACCAAAATAATAGACCCTATTAGATATAAGCTCGGACATGAATTCTGTTCTTGGTACTGGACTGTAAGAACCCGCATTTTCTTCACATTCAAAATTAGAGATTAGAAAAATAGATATCAAAAACAATGAAGTATACATCTCAAAAATAAATATTGAATTTATCTATCGTCTTATTGAAAAATTATTGTGTTATTATTACATGCCGCAAAATCTGAGAGCCTTAATTTAGAATATAAACCCTACTAAAATCCACCTATATAATCTTTTATTTTAAACTCTAACATTAAATCCTTATTCAAGACTAAAAAAAAAAAATCCCAAAAATTTTAAAAATCGTACATCATATAGGTTTTAATCCAATTTCGGCGACATCCTACTTTAACAGGATGTAATACAATCTTATTTTATACGTCTTAGCATTGTTGTAACTGTGGGAGAGACTTGGCTAACATGAGGCCAAATTAGCTCAGGGTTACAAGCATAGGTTATGTGGAATGGATGTTCATTAGAGGATTCGGAATTAATGACAATGGAATTATTAAGGAATACATTTACCTATTTAGTTATTTGGTCGGAACAAAAAAGAATAATTGTTCTTTATTAGTTTAGTCATTGTATTTATACTTTTCAAATTCTAGTGGTCCGAGACCAAAATCTTGGATATCGGTGGTCCTGGACCAAGATCTACGGTCTCAGACCAATATCAGTTGTCCTGGACCAAAATCCATGGTCTCGAACCAAGATCCGTGGTCTCAAACCAAGCACAGCCATACCATATTAATAGCGCTAACAAATATGGTAAAGGATGCTAATACAATATAGAAAATATAACAAAGAAAATTTAAGCCCAAAAATTTTCGTAAAAGCACTAGTATTTTCGTGCATGCTATTGGATCTTTTCTAATACAAAAAATTTCACTCGCCTATGAAGATGAGTAAAGCTGATGTATCACCTATCAGAAGTAACTCGACATGTGGAAAATAGCTAGATGTTTACATTAGAAAATAAAATAACATAAAGTACTAGGGACTCCCGGGTTAAAATAAAAAAAGAAAATATAATAACTATGTGGATTCGTGTTAATCGCTGATTTATTCACGGCATGTGATATGTTGTAACAAGACTTCATATAAGCCTTGTTTACATAATAGAAATAAGACTAGTATTTCCACGCTCTTGTAAATGATAATTGTAGATTATATGATAACTGGCTCGGAACCGGTGATTGTCGATGTGGGGCATACTTGTAACTAAACATGTCATAGAAACTATTTCGGTATTGTTTTTGATACAAAACTGCTGAGTACCTAAGTAGTTTCATATCAAAAATCAATGTCAAAATAGTTTCTATGACATGTATACTTGTAACAACCAACAATTAATGCAATGCTAACCAAATGCTACTTTAAACCTAAACTCCAGCAATGGAAGGCTTCAATCGAAACTTTGTCTGAATAATAATTAGGGTTATGAAAATTTAAGCTCTCGATTATGTCACATGTCTCTAATTCGGAATCACGAGACTAGGTTATTGATTCTATTTTACCAGGTGTTATAGAGCGGAGCATTTATTAATTAGGTTATCAAAACCATTATACTATACATTAACTATATATTAAAATTGAAATTTGCTATTTACTACCAGTGATATTTAAACCAATGAACCAATTATAATTTTGATAGCCTGTTCAAATCACAAGACGTTTTTTTATTTCTCTTGATCACTTTTTCTTATAAATGATATACCCAAGTAATACTAATATTACGATGCATACAATACCACCAATAATAAACACAAAAATAATTAAATTTGTGTTTGAGGTCTGAACATCCGGATTCAAAAGAGTTGGAGGAGGAGTGAATGAATCTACCCATCTATACTAACCATTTGATATATTGAGGATTCTTACTGTGGTATCCATAAGAGAATGAGAGTTATTGATAATGGATTTAACTAGGTACAGTACAGTAAATCCAGAAATCCGATAAATATATGTTCAAATATTAGAGATATAAACCAGTTCATAATATTTACCGAATGCAAAAATTATAACATCAAAATAGAGTGTAGCTTTGTGGCCGATTGAAAGAAAAGATAGTGCACTTCCAGTCGGAGATATAACTGTCCACACATAGCTTACAGAATTCAGAACTGCTAGACCAGAATATTGATATTCTGTTTGATTGACACCGCCATATATAAGTATACTTTGATTATCGAGTAATAGAGTTGCTGAGTGAAAATTAATGGGGGGAATAAATCTATTTTTTGTTGCTACCTAGGAATTGATCAGTTTAATAGAATGCGCAAAAATCAAAAATCAAAATGAATTGATTATAACCCATACAATATTTGTCCATTGATTAGTTTTCGTATCATATACATCAAGCTTTAAATATAGAAATAAAGAAGATACTTCAATTAGTAGATGATTTATTCTTAATTAAAAAAATAAATAGACAAATCTGGTGTTTAGCCGATTAAAATTTATTATTCACGACAGCACTATCATTTCTTACCTGCCCTACATCTGAACTAAAGGCTCCACCAATCATAATTATCCGTCCATCAGGCAATAAAGTTGCTGTATGACGTTGATGACCAAAAATAGGTTGGTTAGAAGTAGAATTTGAAGTCCAGGCAGATTGTTCGATATCATATATGTACATGGTTCCGTCACCTTGGGTGTTGTTGATTCTTAAATAAAAATGTTAGTATTACAGAATGATTTTACGCAAGCTTGTATAAACCGGAATACTTGTTTAGTAATTTAATCAGAATTATTCCCAGTTCACGTAATTTTTTATGTACTTAATTCTACTATCTTATATCTACAGTATTATTTTAGGTGATTGAATATAAATTCATATTTAATCTTCAATGTAAAAGATAATGTGTAAAAAAAAGGATCATTTTTAAAATACTATAAATATATGAATTTATGTTATGTGGGTAGCAGAGAATAATCAGTTATATCTGGATAAGCGAAATTTATTATGAAATATAACTGATATATCAGCTTCGTAAGCAGAGTTATACTTTTCCAGTAAATTTTCTATTGCCCTGAATACAACCATTGCATAAGGTTTTCTAGGCAGACCTTTATAAAAATCCATATACTTACAAGATCTCTAAGAACAAAATTATTATCATGTAAAGGTCTGAGTGCTATTTAATTTCTCCGGCTTATACAAGATTAGTATGTATGAAACTGTTTAATAAATATTAAATAAATACCTGCTGCACAATGACATATTTCCGCCCAAACATACATTTTCTTATTCGTATTATCAATTACAGAAGTATGCCATTTTCTCGAAAACGGTTTGAATCTTGAATATAATTGATTACTGGTTCCGTTGAAAATGGTTGAATTATATAAAGTTCATAAAGTTCATAAGGAGATGGGTCGAAAGACTTATTATAACCACCAAAAACATATATATTATTCCATGGGTACTATGTAACAACCCGTGGTTTTTTGACAAGGTTATTTTTATCGGTCTATATGAAAATCACATGATTTTCATATAGACCGATGCAAAAATAACCTTGTTATAAATACTTAATTTACTGTAAAATATTGTACCATGAAATGAGTTTTTTTTTTATTTATTATTAAAAGAGCATTTTTTCATATATTTATTTAATTATTCAAATAAAGAAATTACATTATTCAATAAAAAAATACATATTTAAAAATGATAGTGAAAATGGTAATGAATTTCTTTAATTTCGTTATCATTATCGTTAGTATCCTTAATGTCTTGGTAAGTTAAAGGCGAAAAACGATTTGAAAGATCGTTTAACGGTGGTCTTGGTTAAGATGATGAACTTGATTGGGTTAATAGTGTTGGAGAAGGCCGGGGAAGACGTGACGGTTTTTTAATAATAGAAGGGACATGAGTAGGTTGATCATTCGATACTTTATAAGGAGGTTTAAACGGTGCATATAGTTTAGACTTTGATTTATAGGATAGTCTTTGAGCTAGTCTTTGGGATGATCTTTTGGATGGTTCCAATGATGATCTTTTGGATGGTTCTGAGAATGATCTTTGGGATGGTTCCGAAGATGATCTTTGGGATGGTTCCGAAGATGATCTTTGGGATAGTTCCGAAGATGATTCTTGGGATGGTTCTAACAATGATCCTTGGGATAGTTCCAACAATGATCCTTGGGATGGTTCCAACAAAAATCTTTGGGATGGTTCCAATAATTCTTGTTCAAGAAATTAGAATAGTAAATAGTTGTAATTGCAAAAAAAAAAAATTTTTTTAATAAAAAAGAAGAATACCTTCTTCATAATCGTATCTGCTTCAAAATTCACATAATTTTGAGCGTCACCAGGAAAATAGCCAAACTCTTCATATAGAATATCATCAAAATCTAAAGGAATTAGCATCGACGTATTCCTAACCTCTGTTCATCATTTCGACTATTATAGGCCTGATTCCTTCTCTACTGTGATGTCCAGAGAACACCATACGTTCGTCCTCTGGATATCCAAGTCCTTAAGCCGTTAAATCGCAGTACGACGTAGCGAATGGTTACAGATTTTACGACCATTGTTGAGATTGATACCGGTAAGTTCTGCAATTTTTGGCATCATGGTATTTAGCTTATTTGTTCCCATCCGGGATTTCTTAAACCAGACACCTTTATTTATATCTATAAAAAAAAAAGAAAAAAAAAGTTAATAACAAAATTTATTACAAAATCGAAATCAAAAAATAAGCGCTTTAAACCCTTTGCTGCCCGTGTAGTTTCCAAGAAAAATGAATCACAGGCATCAACAGGCCGAAAAGAAATCAAATACAAAATATTCTCAATTGGTTTAAAGCGATTATTCACTTGATCAGAAGGAATGGAAATCTTTCGCGCAGAGCTTTTCCCATATTTGTTTCGTTTTAAAGCCCCACGCTGATTGTTTTTTTCATGGTTAAACGTAAGATAAAGCCCACCATCATCACGACGAGAGATATCTTTGAACTTGATTCTTTCGGCGTCGCCACTACAAAGACTACAGAGTAACGACAACCAAAAGAATACTCGTCGTGTCAACTCTTTATTAGTCCCAACTTGCATTGATTTATGGTTGAGTATTTGAGAAATTTTTTCAGCAGTTAATGGTAAGGCTTGATCTGTTTCTCCAAAACCTTTGTTTTGCAGTTTTTTTATTTTACTATCTAATGTTCTCAATGCCTTATTGAAATGATATGAATTCTACAACTTACATGGCCTAATTTCACTGTGTTCTTTTAAATAACGAGCCACAGAAGTGTAGCAGTTATGAATGCTTTTAGCCTTGTAATCTCTTCCATCCAGCTGTTTTAGCCAGGTAAGAAACTTACACAAAAAGTTATCTAATTCTGTTAGTGACTCTATTTCCTCAATCCTTTTTTATACTTTAGGGTTTTACGAAACCTGTCAATGGAGCGTAGCTACTTAGAGGTACACTTGTCTGTATTCTCTACACGTGAAAGCTTTTGCAATTCAAGAACTTCTGCTTCTGTTGGTGCAACGTTATTATTTCTTGTTCTCATTTTTTTTTAAAAAAAAGTGATTGAAAAGATTGATAACGATAGGAAAAAAAGATCAATTTGATTACTAAAATAAGTAGTCAAAATTCTTTATATAGAAAAAGTATAAAATACTAACCGGAAGTTTAATATTAATTACGTAATTCACGGGTTGTACATCGTACCCATTAAATAACAAGAATGAATCACTTATGATAGGTTGGGAAGGTTCTTTGTCTGCATCCTGGTCGAATTGAACAGGAAACTACCGGGTCAAAGAACAATAGTATCATTTGATCCGAGTGTTCGAACTTTCATGACCAGTTATGATCTAGGTGGAAATGTCATCGAATGGGGAAGGTATGATATCAAATATATGTACAGGTTGAAAAACATGTACGACAAGTATTAGAGTGACAGGGACCAAGCAAAAGGTCAAGATAATAAGCGTAAACGTTATCGTCTGAGAAGAAAGATGTGAAAGATTATGGACAAGATCAGGAATCTCGTCAACGAATATCATTATCAACTTGCCAATTATGTCTGCAAGAATTATTGCACGGTCTTGTTACCAAAGTTCGAGAGCCAAGATATGGTGGACAAGACCGATCGAAATATCAGCAAGACGACAGCTTGGATGATGCTGGCATGGTCACCTTATCGCTTTCAACAGTTCCTGCTCCATAAAGCATGAGAGTACAGAACGAAGATCATATTGTATACTGAAGAATATACCAGCAAAACATGTGGTTGTTGCGGAACTCTCAATCGTACTTTGGGTGAAAACAAGATTTTCAATTGCAAAGAATGTGGATTGGACATAGACAGAGATGTCAACGTGGCGAGAAACATCTTGCTCAAATACGTGTCTGAGTCTATGTGACTCGGATGTTGGGACTTGAACCATCATGAGATCCGATGCATTATCTAATGTTTAAACATTATTTATTCATTTAGGATTTAATTTCAAGGGGGTTTATTATTTATACAATCAAATTTTATCATTCTTATGTTTCCCGTATAAACAAATTATCTGGTCCATTTTTACTACTGTTGATTAGTAATCTTTATTGTTTTATTTTCAGAGAAATTAGACAAATTTTACTGAAACTTCAAGAAAAATATGGTAGTGTATTTGAATTATATCTAGGTGTTAATCGTAAAATTATTATCAGAGATCCCAAGTTATTGGATGAAATTTATAATAAAAGTTTGAGCTCTGTATTTCAAAAACGTATTATACCAGGAGCCGTTTCGTTAGGATTGGATGGTAAAGGAACAGTATTCAATAATTCATTTAATTATAAGAAAATTAAACAATTGTTTATTCGTAGTCTTGCAAAAGGTTTAAAAAATTATATCAGGAGTATAGATAATGTTATTAAAAAGATATTTGATGAAAATGATCAGAAAGGAAATTATGAATTGGACTTAAATATTTAGATGCTTGAAATATTTGGTAAGATATTTATCGATATAATACTCGGAGAAACAGGATCAGAAACTATTTTTCAAAAAGTATTATGATTACCAAAGAGAATGGCTTTGTGGTTTAAAATTACTGGTTTGTATTATGTATTACCCATATTAGATATGAATTACTTACCGTTTTTAGATAGGATAAAAGAAAGATTTATTCAAGACGATGGAAATTTTAGAAATGAATTAGATTATTTGATTGATCTAAAGAGAATGAAACTTTAAGAAAAAAATAAAAATATTTTTGATAAAGAAGAAAAAAATGATGATGACGATGTGTTGACAATATTAGTAGATGAAGATATTAAAAATAAGTCATGCAATGTTATGGAAATAGATGATATGAAAATAAATAATAAAAATATCATAAGTTTGTTAAATGAGATGATTAATGGTGGAGTGATTACAACAGTAAATTCCATTAAATTTTTGATATATCAAATATATAAACACTCAGAGGTTAGAGAGAAAGTTTATGATGAAATTAAAAATATTTTTGAGAATGAATCTCATTTGACGAATTATGATGATGTTAATAAGTTAACATATATCGATACGTGTGTTAAAGAATCACTACGTTTAATATCAACTATTCCATTTTTTTCAAGATCTATAATTAGTGGTGGTATTATTTGTAATATGCAATAGAAAGAAGAGCAAGAATTCATCATACATCATAATTACATTTATCTAAATGAAAAATATTGGAATGATCCAAAATCATTCATTCCAGAAAGATTCATTGATGTTAATAATATCGTAAAAAATAGTTATAAACTATTTGGTAATGGAGTTAAAGAATGTCCTGGAAAATATTTACTATCAAAATAGCGTTTATTTTATTTTAAAAAGATACAATATAGAATTAATTGAACCAGAGATTCCCTTAAAGACAAAATTTATATTCGTTAATGAATGCATGGAAATGAAAGTTAGAATTAAACCAAGAAACAAATAAATTTTGATGTATAATTTAAATACGTACAATTTTATTATCGACATGTTATTTACTATACTATTATCATATGACTTCATGAAAGAACCAATCGAAATAAAATTTTTTATAATCTTAAATAACATATTTTTTTTTATTATATAAACTTATTGATAAACTTAAAATCTTAGTTGCTTAATTATACATATATTCAATTCTCTCTTTCTACCATATAAACTTAATTAGTAAATAATATATTACAGAAAATGATAAGGTAAAATATGCTTAATTTAATAATTGATTGTTTAATGAGTCAGATAGATATGATGTTTTGATTTATAAAGAATTGAAATATTTACACATAATCTATACACAACTATTCTTGATTTCCAAAAAACCTTTGAACCCATTGCTTTTTTGTTACCGGTTCCTTTTCAACATCCACTCTATCTTTTAATAATCTTACGATAACCTCCATCACCCGCTTCATGTTTTTACATAACTCTTTTTCTTCCTCCAAACCTTCTTTCAAGACAGATTCAGTAAAACGAATATTAAGAGGATTTTTGCTTGTACAAGATATTTCGTTCGAGGTATAAAGAATGAAATACCATTCTGTAGCTGTTGTAACAATTCCATAGATATAGTTATAGTCGTCCATAAACTCTTCATTTGACTTACGTTTTCTCATACGTTTATTTGCTTGCAATGCACTTTCACATTGGATCAAATTTTGAGCAAACCCCATGACCACCTGATGTAATTTTCCTTCTGTGATACAAATAAGTTCTTCTAGAGCCTTGATCGCATAGTCAACTCTACCGGTACTTTCTTCACCAACAACTTCGAGTTGAGAAGCTAAGGTAAGTTCTTTGTTTGTGATTCTTTTAACAATATAAAGCAAAGCATGAAGAATGGCCGAGATATATTCACAGCACATGGCTTCATTGCTATCGGCAAGTATAGTACCCATATTTCCCAATCTGCATTTTATTTCCCTTATACATTGTTCTAACTCATCATCTTCATCTTTGAGTTGGTAAGTTTCTTAGAAAACGGAATGAAAAAGTTAGCTCAGCTCCGGTGATGTCAAAATACACGTATTATAAACTTACTAGGTGAAAATTAACGTATTGTGCCTATACCATTTCCATCAATATCATATTTTTTCAACACTTCCCTCAAACTTTTGTATGAGGAGAAGGCTTTTAATTTACATTTGCCCAGTTCTTTAACAAAGTCAGCTAGGTCTGAAGCGGGTCCACCTGACATTCCATAACTTTGGAGCTCTTCTTTAGTTGTCTTGAGAAAAGCATAGCCTGTAATTTTTTCCTTTTTGATAATTTTCAAGTCATCATCGTCAAGCACCAAGTCTTTTTCTTTATGTAAGAAATCTATAAGCTCCTTAGTTTTATAATTTCGAACCACCTCAGCTAATGTGGGAACATTTTTTTCTTCTGCTGCAGTGATACTAGTAGAGGTAGAGACTGGTGTATTATCTTCAGAAACAGACATCTGGACATGGTAAAAAAAAAAGTAAGAAAGATCTACGATGATTAACATATATTTCATTATGAGATAATTGAGTTAAATCATTTGTTTTGATTTTCGGACTGATCTGGATTAACCAAATTTCACAATTATAATTGGTTAAAAGTAACAGGCGACTATCGGGTAATCTCATAATGTGCTTGGCCTCATATAATTTTCTTCTACATTATCTCTATTTTTCATGACATTTTCTCATGTAATGACGATATAGTATAATCAATAGAAATTACATAGACAAATCATAAAGATTTTTGTAATTTGACCACAAATCTGCATAATTAACAAATTCAGGACAGAAACTATATTTATTGAATTTGTTTAAAGATTTTAGTAGATATAAGACAAGAGGTCTATTAAACTTTTAGTAGATATGTGATTTAATTAGGCAAACATAATAATTGAGTGATTGTTTCATGTTATATATAATGTAATAATGATAAAGAAATAAAAAAAATCATATCTTTTATAATCAAAATGAAATATTCACAAATTATTTAGTATCTTGGATACCTGTATATAGTGATAAAATAGAATGCACGATTCCTATTGTTAATTTATTAAAATCTAAACAAGCAACTCCTTCTCCTCCTTCTAGACCTATTACAATTGTTGGTGCTGAACAAAGGTCCAATTTACTTTTTTTTTGAAGAAATCATAAAATTTTTGATGAATCTATTTATTTATTGTATCGATTATAGAGGATTTGTTTATGCAAATTATACCAAAATTGAACCACAATGGGCTAAAGTAGTTGCTATTGCCGAACCTATAGAATTTCGAAGGAATAAGATAGTCAAGGTTATTTAAAATTTAAATTTTTGCGATAAATAATTTAGTATAAATTTATTATGATTTTAGTTGAAATGACTATTGTATAATTATCTTAAGGGAAAAAAAAATAAATACTCACGTGAATATTTTCAAATTTTATATATTAACCCTCAAAGTTATTCTTATCGAATATTAAATCATTTAATTAATTTAAAATGGATTTTAACATATTTTCTTTTGTTTTATTATCTTGTTGAATTCTATTCGAAATTTCATGTGTAGGATTCGTTATTTATACAATCAAATTTTATCATTCATATTTTTCTCATGAAAACAAATTACCTGGTCTATTTTCACTACCGTTGATCGGTAATCTCTATTGTTTTATTCGTGAAGAACCAGAAATAATTGGTTTGAAGCTCCAGGAAAAATATGGTAATATTTTTGAATTGTATTTAGGATTCAATCGTAAGATCATTGTTGGAGACATCAAGTTACTTGAAGAAATTTATGTTAAAAGTACAGAATCTTTATTCTATAAGCGTATTATTCCTGGAGTAGATTTGTTAGATATGTCTAATAAAGGAACTGTATTTAATAATGAGATATCTAGTTATAAGAGAAATAAACAATTGTTTGTATATAATCTTGAAAAGGTTGCAAGACAAAATGTTACAAGTATGTGTAATATAGTTGAAAATTTTTTCAAAGATAATAACAAAGAAAATGAGTATGAACTAGATTTTAAGGATTGGATGTTTGATTTATTTAATGAAATATTTATTAGTACAATAATTGGCGAGCAAATATCAAAAATAATTTTTCAAAAGATATCATGATTACCTGGTAGAATGGGTATATGGTTTAAGATTATTATTTTACATTATATTTTTCCTAAATTCGCAATGGATTATTTATCATTTTTAAGTAAATTAAAAGATGGATATATTCAGGAAGCAAAAAGTTTAAAGGAGAATTTAAATCAACAGATAGATTTTAAAAGAGTTAAAATTTCAGAAGAAATTAAACATTCTACTGATATTTTATCATTATTGATTCGTAAAGATATAAATAAAGAGAATATATTAAATATAACTAATGAAATGATAAATGGCAGTGTTATTACGACAACTAATACTATTATATTTTTAGTATATCAAATATATAAAAATCCAAAGGTTAAAGATATTATTTATAGTGAACTTGAAAATGTATTGGGAAGTAAAACATATTTTATGTCATATGACAAAATAAAAGGTCTAAAGTATGTTGATGCATGTGTCAAAAAGTCTTTGTGTCTCATAACAGTTCTTCTATTTTCTTCAAGGTGTATTGCTAGCAATGGTATAATATCTGGTCTGCATTGGAAAGAGAAGCAAGAATTTGTTATTCATCATAATTATATTCACCAGAGTACAAAATATTGGGTTAATCCAAGTTTATTTAAACCAGAAAAATTTATGGTTAATAATATTAGAAAAAATAGGTTTATACCGTTCGGAGGTGGTATTAGAGAATGTCCTGGTAGAAATTTAGCAATATTAGCTATTAAGATAGTTTTAATTAAATTTTTAGATAAATTCGTATTTGAGTTGGTAGAACCCGATAATATTTTAAAACCAGAATTTATGCTTGTTAAAACATGTAAAGAGTTGAAACTGAGAATTAAATCGAGAAATATATAAATAATTATGGCTATTAAATAAAATAATAAGAAAGAATATGTTTAAAATTAGATATTATTATTATATAATGATTTTTATCCAATAATTTAAAATAAAATAATACCCATGTGAGTAATATATAATATATATATATATATAACCCTAAAATTATTTGATGAGTGTAATAATTAATTTTTGAATAAATTAAAATTAATTAAATATGTTTTCTTTTATTATATGGTCTTGTCAGATTTTATTCGAAATTCTATAGGTAGGATTTATTCTCTATATAGTCAAGTTTTATTATTTGTATTTTACGTGAAAAAATAAGTTACCTGGACCATTTCCATTACTATTAGTTGGTAATTTATATTGTTTCGCCTTTAAGGAACTTAGACAAATGTTACTGAAACTCCAAGAAAGATATGGTGGTATATTTGAATTGTATGTTGGAGTTAATCGAAAAATTATAGTTGGAGATTCTAGATTATTAGATGTAATCTATAACAAGAGTTCAGATTCTATATTTCGATATTGTACTATTCCTGGAATGGTTTCGTTAGGTATGGATAGTACAGGAACGGTATTCAATAATCTGTCTAGTTATAAGAAAAATAGACAATTATTTGTTCATATTCTTGCAAAGGGTTCAAAAAAATGTATGATTAATATAATGGATGTTATTAAAAAGGTATTTGATAAAAATGATCAGAGAGAAATTTTTAAATTAGATTTAAATATATGGATGCTTGATATATTTGCCAAAATATTCATGAATATAATTCTTGGGAAAACAATATCAGAGAATATTCTTCGAAGAATATTATATTTACCCAAGAGAATGGCTCTTTGGTTTAAGGTTACTGGTTTGTATTATGTATTACCTAATGGTGTTGTAGATAATATACCGTTTTCGAGAAAGATGAGAGAAAGATTTATAGAACAAGATAGAGATTTTAGAGATGAGATAAATTATTTGATAGAATTAAAGAGAAAGGAAATCTTAGGAAGTGATGAAAATAATGATGAGCAAAACAGTGACGCGTTGACTATGTTGGTTAAAGAAGATATTAATAGTAAATTATATAGTGATATGGATGACACAAAATCAAATAATGAAAACATGATAAGGATAATAAACGAGATGATAAATGGTGGTGTGATTATGACAGTGAATTCTGTTAAATTTTTGATATATCAGATATGTAAACATCCTATGGTTAAGGAAAGGTTTATGCTGAACTTAAAAATATATTTAAAGATGAATTGTATATGAATTATAATTATATCAATAATTTAAAATATGTCGATGCATGTGTTAGAGAGTCATTACGTTTGATACTGACTATACCGTTTTCTTTGAGGTCTATTGAGTATGTGGTATTATTTGTAATATAAGATGGAAAGAGGAACAAGAATTTATTATACATCATAATTATATTCTTCAAGATGCAAAATATTGGAAGAATCTGCAGTTGTTTATACCAGAAAGATTTATTGAAGGTGATGATATTATTAAAAATAGTTTTATACCATTTGGTAGTGGGTTTAGGAAATGTTCTGGGAAAAATCTAGCAACATTTGTTATCAAGTTAGTGTTAATTTTATTCTTAAAGAGATATGATATTGAATTAGTTGATCCTGAGGTTCCTTTAAAGACAAAATTTATACTTGTGAACGAATGTATTGAAATGAAAGTTAGGATTAAATTAAGAAGTAAATAAATTTATTAAATTGATTTATTAAATATTTGATGTTGTAGTTTCAAAGGGTTATATTTAATTTATTTAGTATCGTAGGTTCATTTTAATTCTGAACCAATTAATAATTATCTATAGTATTCTGTGTAATGGTTCTAGAAGCAATAATTATTCTATTAAGTGCTAATACGGGTTCATATTCTATCTTGGATCTTAAATCGATTATTGATGATAGAATTCACCATATGTTTTATCTTAGTTCTTTGAGAATTTTCTATCTTCTACAGAAAAACTGATTATCCACAGTAAAATAAATTACCAACATCACAGTTATAGAATGAAAGTTAGTAAACTAATCATTCGAGTGGGGTAGGCCCTAGCGCCAAGTTGCCTTGGCTCAGATGTTTCAAGAGTATGTTGCGTGCACCATCATGATCCCTGTCAATCTTGAGACCGCACATGTTACACTTGTAAACCTTTGCACTGCCAAGATCGTTTTTGATATACCCGCAATTTCTGCATGTCTTTGATGTGTAATGTTTGTCACAGAGTACCAACAAACGACCAGGATACTCTCATATCTTGTGAATCAAATGTTGTTGGAAACTGAAGTGTAACTATGTCAACATCATTCTCGCAGTCTTGCTATTAATCTTTCTCTTGAGGTTCTTCTTGAAAGTTTTAATTGATTCAGACTCTTGGTTCTCGAGTTCTTTCTTTCTCACCATGTTTTTGGTTTTGAATCTCGGTAACAAAATAGTGTTGTAACCCTCATACAAGTCTTTTGTAATCTTGTGATGGCAATCCCTCACAATACTCTTGATCTTGTCGTGTATCTTCAATATCTTTCTCTTCAACGTGTACCTTTTACGTTTGTTAGATCCGCCTTTGAGCTTGGATCTTACGCTCTGATACTTGTTGTACTTTTTACATAATCAATAAATCCGCACGACGTCTCCTTTGCCGTATTCTATGATCTTTTCACCCGGGTCATATCCTGTCATGAAAGTTCTTACGCCCGGATCAATAGAAACAAAGCCATTATCTTCATGGTAATATTCTTTTATTAGCATACAGACGCAAAAATAAAATCTACCGAGTCTATCTCTTGTGATTCTGACTGCGTTATTTATTTCGGGTAATTCTTCAGATATCTTGATGTGTTTGAGAAACGCATAGTTGCCTTTTTCTTTGATAAAATCTCTCTTTTCTATAGTGATGGTTTGAGACTTGTACTTTTTTGATTTATTTTAATCTCAAACCTAAAATCTTTGTTCTTTTTCCATTTAGCAAAGTTTGTTTTATATGCCGTTACCAATTCTCCTATTGCTCGGCTGCGAATAGCATTAGGTATATCTTTTACCTACGTATTTTCATGTTGATAGTTATTGTTATTAACTACCCTTTTACTTAGAATACCTCTATCTATTGGTGCTCCATCTTTAATTAAATTGAGACATTTGTTGTATGTCCATTGGTATGTACCTATCCACTTTAACAGTGTTTCTTTTTCTCGTAGATTAGGATACATACGAATTTTACGAGTCTTCAATCCCTCATCCTTTACTGATTGTGAAAGTTGTGATGACATATAGTAGATACTCTGTCTAGAAATTGACTGACTAGAAGTTCTTATCGAGAACCAAGAGTTTGACTCTATGTTGTTCAAACTCGTTCTTCTTGGTAGCCATAACTTTCTTGATAATTTTTGCGTACATTCGTTTCAGAACGGACGTACATCCTTATCGTTCCCGACAGAGACGCAACTAGTGTTCCGGCCCGGGTCGGGTGACCCGACGGGTCACGGGTCAGAAATTGCTCTGACCCGGGTCAAGATTCGGGATAGTAAAAAAAATTTTTTACAGCTGAAACATCTGATAAAAATCAGTTGAATTATTGTTTGGCTGATTTGGTTAAGTTAGTGATTTCGTATATAATAAAG
>CAJVPY010001319.1:0-20014 GCA_910591965.1 Dentiscutata erythropus | reverse complement strand
TATGTAATTATTAAATTTTAAATAAAATAAAAAATAAAATTATCAATAAAATATATTTTAAGTTATAAAATTTATATTTCGTTTATTTAAATAAAGTTTATAAATTTAGCATTTTTTTGAAATAATTCGAAATATCTAATAAATTTTATAATTATTGCGTTTAAATATGTGTTTTATTTATTTCGAAATATTTCAAAATAACCCGAAATAGATCAAATATTATTTGATAAATTCTAAATAGTGCTATCTTTTTTTCTATAAATATTTTGCTGTTTTGATACATTTATATCTATTTTGATATTTCGAATTATTTTGAAATACTATGCAACTTTAGTGTAATTTTACACTATAAGTTTCATAATATTGCGTAATACGTTATATATTGCGCAATTTTTCGCAATTTTTTGTGCAATATTATGTCCAGACCGTAATTATTGCGCAATATTTCGGGGGCGTAATAACTTGCGTAAATTTACGTTTATATATTTCGCTGATGTAATTAGTTTTTTTCTAATCTAAATTAGCAAATAAATATTCTGTATATATTTAATAATGTTATTCTTAATCCATATTATTTAAATAAGGTTATAATATATTTACATCTACAAAGTAGATACCGATTATTAATTTTTTCTAATACGTATATTTAATAAATAAATTTTAAATTAATTTTAGATTCCATATATACAATAATAACGCTATCTTTATGTTAAGTTAGGCATTTTTATATTTCATTAATTAAATTCGAGTCATAGTTCTTTATTATTTCGTTATACGACTTTCTCATCTATGCATTAGAACGGATTTTTAATTGTTATTAGTATATAAATAAACAATAGTTATTAGAATCGCATTCGTATAATACCTCTTCTTCATATAATAAACCATTTTCCATGAATCGGCAAAAAGCTATTGCAGTTTCACACCATTTCTTCGCGTTTACGAAATCGTTAACACTGGAATTTAGTTCAATAATTATCATAGATAATATATTTGTTCTGCAAATGTTAATTACTAAAAAATTACTTACGAGTAATAATCAATACCATAATTCCACGCGTTTACCATTAGCCATTGAATTTCTTCTTCAGGATATTTTTTTTGCTATTCGAAATACAGTCTTAGACATAATTTACATGATCACTATTATATATATGAACGCTACATACTTTTGAACATTCCTGACTTAGTATGTCCAAAGCTTGGTCGAAATATTGTGCAGATGCTTGCCTATCTTTTACCATAGAAGTTATAATCAGCATTCGGAACCATCTCGAAAATTGTTCAATATCCACTTGTTTTCGCTTAGTTATGGAGTTCAACAGAATCTATAATAAATATAAAATAAACTTGATCAAACTTATTGTCATTTTAGTGAATTTATTGAAAATTTAGGCATCATACCTGTAGTGTAGAAAATATTACTAAATTTTCGAAATGTTAATGAGAACAAGTATGAAAATGGTTAAAATTAATATATCTTGTTTTCATAATTTTACCTGTGCTCGGACATTCATTTTCACTAATCAGTAATTCTGCCATACGTTCAAAGATTCTTGGAGGTACATCAAAATCATATGCTTCAGCAGCCTAAAATAAAATAAAATAAAGATTATCGTATTCATGACTTCACAATAATTACATTCTTTAAAGAGATACTTGCATCAAGAGCTGTTAGTAATTCATCCCACAACCCCAGCTTTACTTTAGCTTCAAACTCGAATAAAATTATTAAGATCATATCGCTTTGTGCAACGGATTTATTTTCCTGAATATCATCCAATGTAGATCTCTTTCTTTTGCCTAATGTCTTTTTTAACTTTTTGTATTGATCAACACTTGAAAGTACTTGTTGTAATAGATCTTTCTATTAATAAATAGTATAATGCGTATTAATGATCGTTGACTATTTTTTAAATAAAGATAGCATAATGAATACCTTTTGGGATATCGATTTTTGCTGTCGAGAAAGAAATAATCTACCACACAGGGAGGTAAAAATACAAAGCCTCTTACGATTAATGTGTTCTAATGTCTCTTCGGGATATTCATTTAAAAACTATAAGCAGTGTGAAATCTATCAGTTGTAGCTATTTTCTATCAAAATCCATTTAACAATCTTAATATACCTTATAAGCGATATCAAATAATTGAATGGAAAACATTTCACTCCCTTCTTGTGCTATTTGACAAAATTCTAAACCCATATTCCATGCTAAAAAAATGATCAGAGTTTCTAATAAACAATTTTTAGAAAAATACACGTCAATAATAATGTAAATACCTGTTTTGAAAAACCATTCCAAATCTTTTAATAGTGGTTTTTTTTGTTGTATAGAGTCATCTATTTTGTTTCGTTCGTTCTCGGTTGATTTAATAAGATTTAAAGCTATATAACATCAAACTACTTGTTAGATCGTTGAACGCCAATTAATGAAAAAAACCTATTAGTTACCAATTTCAAAATATCCACATATATAATCCATAAGTGAAGCCCTGCGAAAAAAATGGAATTTTAATAAGCACTACATTAATCATATCAACAAATAAAAAGAATAATATTCTTACTTTTCCATTTCATCGCCAGACAAGGAGTTGTACGTCATTCGTATTAAGCATCTGAAATATTTTCCATATGTAAGTATGGTATTTATTTACTTTGAAGGTTTACATATTAATATTAACCTGAGTAAAACAAATATATCCACATTAGCGATATCTTCACCCTTTTCATGTTTTTCCAGAATTTCCTTCAAAGCTTCGACAAGAACTGCCTTATATCCTTTCTGATAAGCCTCATGAGCGGCCATCGTGAGCATATTTCCGTGAAATTCATCCCCTTTACACATTTCATGCAGATGCTGAATTGCTATATAAAAAATTCTTTTTGAGTTTTTGCGGGATATATCAAAATTTATTAATTAAAATATTTAATAGAACCTTGAGCAATTTGTCGTTTTTCCATCGCAATATGGAATAGTATATAAAAATTCGCAGCCGAATTGTTTTCATGCAATTGGGCTTGGCGGATGGCTTCGGTTGCATCGGCTAACGCATGGTCTTCAAGATGACATAGAGCAATTTTTCTAAACAATATAATTTCACTTAAATTGTTAGCAAACGTAAATTCATAAAATAACTATTATACCTTTGAAGAAAGAATCACCTTTGTAATATTGCGGCATTGCGACCATCCGCTTGATTAGCTGCTAATGATTTATATGCAACCGCGTACCACTTTTTTGCTCGATCATACTGATGGATCTTTTGTATAAATATATTACAATTAAAATTTGACTCAATAGAATTAATATTGAAACATAAAACGTTATTTCTTACTGCATAATTCTGATCACCCTTTTGCCAAAGTATCTACAGATATAATTTGTCAATCTTTAGTAAACAAATATATACAGTCTACTGTTTTGACTTACCAATTGACAAGCAGCTTTTGTCTTATGTCCAATTACGACGCCATGCCGTTGTTCGACTAATCGTCAGAAAATAGAAAGTTGCAAGATAGCGCTTATAAAGAATGAAAGTGCAATGAATAAATGGAGTTGAGTCAATAGAAACCAAGCAAATATTTTTTAATAAGTTATTTTAAAATTTTAACCAAGAATAACTTAACAAAAACTTGATCAAATTTAATAAAATTTTTTTTAAATTAATTCTACAAGTTTGTAAAAATTATTTAAAAAAATTTTTATTAAATTTGGTCAAGTTTTTTATTAAGTTATTCTTGTTTAAAGTTATAAAAAATTTTTATTATAAAAAATTTGCTTGATTTCTATTGACTCACCCTCAAATATTCTTAAAACGTACATACATCCAAGTGTCACTTCAATATTTCTAATAGCGTCATTAAGGTCTAAATTTTCTGATTTACAATTCCCCAATATATGAAATTTTGCAACAATAGCTTTTTCTATAAATTCTATCTTGCGAATATCCGAAAGCTTTTCTTCTATGAGAATATCCATGCCTTTTAAAGCCATCATCACACTAAAAAGAAATGTTAGAATGAAGCTAATAAAAGACCAGAATATTAATAATATTTAAATGCCTACTTAAATTCACTAACGGTATGAGCAACATTCAATAAACTAAACACGAATAAAATCTCCATTATTATACACAGAATGTGATCTTTGTTAAATCTTTAGAATAGAATGGGATACCCACTCACACTTTTAAACTTTCTTTTGTAACCTGACCAGTTCTCATTAATTGTATGTAAACTATTTTCATAGAAATATAAACACAATGTTTAAAATAGAGTTCATTAGTTCATTCGTATACAATATATAAAGTAAATGTGTTATATGCACCTTCCTCAAACGACACAGGGTCAAAGTTCCTTTGCTTAATGATTTTCAATTTTAACGAAGTCGCTAGAACATTGCCAGGGTCCTCCTACAATCGTTGAGGATTAGTAAATGAATCTAGAAACGAAATAATATATAGGAACTGTAATGTTCATAAAACCATACCTCTAAACATGCATTTATTGCATTCTCTGCAAGATCCAAATTAGATTCGTCATGTACCGAAATCTTCAAATAACATGTCGCTATTTATCAAAGTTTATAAATTAAATAGAAAAATAAAAGAATAGGCAGACTCCAAATATTATGACGACATATTACCTAAGATATTAAGCGTACTTGTCTGGATTGAAAATAATATTATTCGAAAACACAACATTCAATAAAAATAATAAAATGATCACATCTTTTAATTAATAAAAAAAAAAAAGACCTACAAGGATCTTGGTTCTCTCGGGGTTTATTTGTGATATCCTATCAGAAATCAATTCATGACATTTTCTCAACCATTTTATCGCCTCGTTTACTTTCCCCTCTCGCGAAGCTTGATGCCCAACCGTGAAGCATACTTGACACAAAATGTCAATCTAAAAAAATATTAGATAATATGCCTTAAAAGTAACTAAAAATAAATTATATAAAGAGTATATTATACCTCTTTTATCGTAATATGGTTTAAATATTCTTTTTCTAAATAATTAAAGTGTTAATTAATATCTAGCTGATTAAATTATAATATTAGTGAACAGTTTTTACCGGTAGCTTGCTGAATCATTAGATTGGCGACATGACTATTTGTCAATTTCCAAGCCTATTAGAAAAATATATAAAAATTTTTGTATAATATATATAAAATTAAGTAAGTCAGATTATTAAATAGAAATGTAATCATACCGCCTCCGCACGATACGCGTAATATACAACCAAAGCGGTTGATCTTGATTGCAGTTCTTTTGCTGATTTCTCTTGCCAAGACAACACCGTATCTTCTAGCTGAAAAATGTAGGTGAATCAGTTAATCTATTAATCAATATTGAAGGAATATTAAAATTAATATACCGCATTTGCAGAGCGCAGAATTTCATCTGCTTTATCACTCCTTCCGCAATCTTAATAGATAGACGGATTAATTTAACGTTTATATAGTAGAAACAAGAAATCAATTTTTATAACTTACATACCTAGCCAGGCTTTACCAACTTTATTGGCTAATGAAAGTAATTTTACAGCAGCTATAATACAAAAGTAAATTATTACGAGTACTATCTTATACATCAAAAATATTAAAGACACTAATATAAAGCAGTCGTAACTTTTTATTTCAGTATTTACACTCGCACCGGCACCGGTTTGGATCATTACAAATCCAACCTGTCGAACTACGATTTCAGATATAATTTTTTTTAATATCAATTTATAGAAGATGCAATGAATAAAAACCTTTATATTACAAATTTAAAACATACATAAGGCTATCATTTCATCGTTATTATCTGGACCACGAGCAACACCACTCGTTTTCAAAGCGATCGAAGTATTCCATATCCCAACGCCTATAAAAATGAGAAATGAACATTTATTATACATTCTAATGAAACACACTTAGAGTTCAATCATACCAAGTTCATCAATTTCGTCAGCTAATTCAAAATATTGTGCCGTCTGTTGTAAGTTTGAAAATTTTTCAACATTTCTCTGTATTTCATTTAACGAATTGAGTATACTTCTCGCATCTAATAATTCTTTGTAAAGCTTTTCATGGATATCTTTTACTAAAGCTATTAATTTAGTGATTAATATATGGATACATATATATAATTAAATACTTGAAAGTTGAGTAGTGTACTATTGTTAAAAAAAACTATGTAAACATACCCGATATTACTTCAATTAACTTTCTTAGCCTACTAATGATAGCTTGTAAATTTGACTGTTTATCAGGACTATCATTACTTTGTAAAGACAAAGCAAATTCACCAGAGTTGATAGTTGAAGTTGGTGACCCCAACGTTCTCTTTGTATTTTGTGTCGTATCGACACTAGTTCGCGTTACAAGATTTTGAGCATTAAAAACTTTCGAATTATTAATATTAAGAAAAAATGGAGAGTCGTTAATGTTATCATTGTCTAATTTGTTTGACATTGTGTGATATTGTTGATAAATAAAATTTTCTTTTTATAATTATAAATTCAGAAATTAGAGATTAATACGATGCATCAGGATGCAAGAGATCAGTTAGATCAGGTGTAACCAGGGACCCAGGACCAGGTAAAAAATTTCGTGTTTTGTTTTGACGTAAGGGAGATAATTACAATTTCTCCAAGTACCTGATCGACCAATAAGAGGGCAAGATCAATTTAATGTTATTAAAAAATATTTTTGCTGTCACATCACAAGATGTCACATTTTAGAAGAATGTGACATGTAAAATAATCTAGTAATAGAAACCCGGGAGAGAATTAGTATATAAATAACACAACAGATTGTATCATATAAAAAGTAATTACAGAAAAATCCGATCAATGATAGTATCATATTAATATACATTACTATCAGTCCAAATCCGGTAAATAATAAACTAGGAACCAGAATCTGAAGCAAACAAAACTTCTTTTTAAAGGGCTATGTATGCATGTATATGTAGTCTTTAGTTCAAAGTTCTACAAAATTCTACACGAATACCTTAATAATTTACTGTTTTCAACAATCTTTGTTATCCAAATGAAAGCGTAATGCGCGTAGTGCGGACATACAGTATAACTGCCAGCTGCAGTGTAACACGTGAGCTATTCACAAATTTTATTGGTTCTATCCGCCTAACATTGCATAGATGTGCATTCACTTCGGGACGATAGTAAAATTGAAAGCCCGAAGTCTCATTTTCCCTTGGCAGCTACAGCTATAATAATGATAACGAAAATTTGATTGTATCATTAAATTTACTGAAATATTTAATTGCCTCTGGCAAATTCAATCAGATTAGTTAATTATCATGGGGCATTACTCGATAACCAGTCATTTTTCATCATGCTCGTTTGTTTTTTTTTTTTGTGTATAGTTGAAATTTTTGCAGATAATAAATTAGAAAAAAACAGACTACGAATCAAAATTATGCTGACATTAAGAAAGCATGGTAGTGTTAAAATTAAATTTGGTTTTACGTTCTCAAAAAAGAACAGTTTTAGGTTAATGTTCTCAAAAAGTTTTTAACGTTCTTTATATAGAAAAATTAATGTTCCTTTTTGATGCTAAAGAAATTTATTAAATTTTTTCAAATAGAGAACATATTTTAATAATTTGCATTCTCAAAAAAATTGTAATATTCTGAGAACACCGAGAACATCGAATTTAATACTGAAGGTAGGACATAATAAAAGGGTTATTTGAAGAATAATTACATTTAGAAAATTTGACATAAAAAATTGATACATACAGTACGCGATCCCAAACACGACATTTATTATATTAAAAACATTAGATCTTGTTGATCGAAAATCTTCAAGCACTGGTTATTTCTAATACAAAATAACACAACGCTAACCAAACTACATATGTTACTACAATAGCCTAGTTATTACCTTTGATAAACTTTTGTCTTTGGTTAATAAATTATGACTATAGAAGAAATCCGAATGACATGAAAAATATGCTAGTAATTATTTTTAAATCTTAAGTAATTCTTCATATACATTCATAATAAATTTAATATCTAATGAATTATTTTGAAAAAAAATTTCGCATCGAATAATGTCAGTATCAAATTTATAAATAGATTACAATCCTGAATTGGGGTTTATTGATGAACTTTTTAATATGTTATAATCAACTTTGATATATGGATGTTTGGTATAGAAAGAGGTGACTATATGAACGATTAAATTATGAATTATTTCTATATTAACGTTAATTCAAATATACACAAATATGTAGATCTTCACCAGGGACCTAGAGAATTTGCAAAAGATTAAAAAGACAAACCAATCAAATTTGTATATTTGAAAATATTTTACGGAGAGGCCAATCCATTTGATCGGTGAAATTTCATCGGCTGCTTACAGTAACTGGTGCTTTATATCTGATATGGCAATCCAAAAATAATTATTATACAATATAAAAATGTATGAAAAAACATTGGCACTAGCTGTGCTGTGAAGTATCGACTATACAATAAATCAAATTTGCCGAACAAAATTTCTTTAAAATTTCGTCAACTGTTTATTATACAAATTTGCAACTACTCAGATTTGTAAAGATTTATCATTTGGGTATGGTGTTACAATGGGATCGACAACCAATTAACTGACTTTCCATCATGCTTGATGTAGATGTAAAAATATGCAATATATTTTACATATTTTATTAATTACCAAGCTCGATTCTGAGTCTGCTGACAAACTAGGCAAGATATTCAATTCTATAATGTGAACAATAAATTAACACATGCAAAAATAATCAGTTTTTAGAAGCATCAATCAAAATATGATATCACAAATTTTCCAGGGCCCTGCTGTCCACATAGCATGTGCAAGCGTTATTCCTTCGTCACGTGACACCGAAATTTTTGGATTCTTAAATCATTAAATGTATCGATTTCGACTCTCTTTAGTATAGACCCTCCAATATAATTCTCATCCTAAATGCAAGACCTTTCTTTTGTCCAAAGCATATAGATTGTACTTTCTCTAAATGCAATTCCTCCTTAAAGTACACGATTTCATTCTTTTTATAGTAAACTTTTCCAACAAACTCAACAAGTTGCACTTAAAGACAGGATACGTTTCGAAAAGTGTCATTAATCAATAAAAAAAGAGTTTATTTAGGTATTATATTGATTATATTGCATTCACCACCAATGAGTAAGTAGCTGCTTATTCACAAAATTCTGATTCCACTTTAACAACTCGTTAATATCTTTAACCCAATCCACGCCCTCACCAACGCGGTTAACACATGGAATTGGATATGGTGACATTTCAACCTTTTTAGCAAATAAATAGATAAATAACCAAATAATCCTTATATCAATAAGCAATTAACTTTTAATTAGACATAAACACGCGTTTACCTCTAAAAAATCTTTTTTATCTAACATGCATATTACTCTACCGTCAACAGTTACTTCTAATGGTGAACGACTTTCCTCACTAAGCTTTTGTGAATATGTATTATTTGTCAGCATTGATTTGAAATTGGAAAAAGTTGATTTGATACTTAAATAGGTACCTCCATTTTAATTTTCGCGGTTGGTGGTAATGAAATTGGCCGAAATGATAATGACCGTGGGCATATCGGTGTTAAGAGAATACTTTGTACGGACGGGTGTATTATTGGACCACCTATGATGTAAACTTTTTGTTATTATTTTTTATTAAAGTTTTATGGCTCGTACGGAAGGAAGAATTCAAATGGTTAGGGTGTATGCGTCTTTGTGAACGGTTTCATCAACGTTCCCTTTCTGTTTTTAAAGATTTTATTGGTTTTGGTATAAAACCTACTATCTAAATACTTTTAATAACTATGTTGAGTTGATGAAATGTTCACAAACAATTCCGATAAATATTTAGCCACAATGATCATGTAGGATATTCATGCATGATAATCATTACAGTATTAACGCGTTTCCTACATATTACAAACTTTAACTTTTGTCAAATCAACTTTTGTAAAATGTAAGCTATTGCAAACGTTTATACATTGTTCGTTAATGATCAAATGTTACTAAATATTTTAATACATGCCAGCAGATAATGAATACGCTGTTGAACCAGTGGGTGTGGCAGCAATCAAGCCGTCCGCCTGATAGGAGGTTATGCGTGATTAGCTATTTTTAAAGTAAAAATAAATGCAAATAAAGTATCTCGAAAATATACCACTGCATTAGTTAGGAATTGTTCATCAACAAAACAATTAATTGCTGTTAAATGCGGAAAACGTCCTCTGTGTAAGTTTACTTCATTCATGGCTTGTATATGTCCTAACCATTCAATATATTAAACGATTATTATCTTAATGTCGGTAAAAACACTGAAATAATGAAGTTACCGATTTCTTGATCATTCCACAAAATTCTCTTTCTTTCTGCGTTCCAAATTGAACATGCCAATCTCATTCGCAGTAACAAGGGGACATCACCTTTGATCAAAGATTCCAATGCCGACTCATAGTGTCGAACATCTAATCGATACGATCGAGCGTGATGGTCAAGGAATACATAAAAATTTATAAACTTTATGTAATAATTATAAAATAAGATATGGATACGAAATGGTAACAAGAAACCAAGTGTTCCCATCGAAAATGAGATAATAGGTGGAACGGAATGATTGAATTGTGAAGATACATGTAAAATAGTACCATCACCCCCCAGAGCAATAATAAAATCTACGACTCGTGCATATTCATCTTTTTGCCCTATAGTGCGCATCGAAAAGCTGTAAAGTTAACGCGATTATATTTTCATAAAATATCGTGTACAAAGTTCACCTTTGGGTATAATGTATACAAATGGTAGTCTATTTTGAAATTCTTTTGCAACTTCTTGTTCGATTATTATATTAATTTGAGGATATTTATCGTGTAGCCAACTAATGTCGAGAAATCAATATATATATATATTATTATTATTATTTGATGAAATAACAACTAATGTTATTATTCACCGATTCATTCCTTACTTTATTAATTCCACAAACGTTTTCTCCGTTGATTCGCTCGATGGTTTTTTAACAACAAAAACTGAACGAGGTTGCTGTACCCATTTTAGTTTGTAATTACCGCTAAAGAAAAGTGTTAGATGAAATTGGCCAAAATATGGAAACTAAGAAATTTGTTAGGTGGTGATTACAAACCCATATGTCGATCCAATCGTTTGTTGGATATCTGTTATAACCCCTTTCGACTGTTTTCGATCTGTCACATTCAACTCTACAAGCAACAAATTTAAAATCAAAAAAATACTGAAATATTAAACAAATAAAAAAAAAAAAAAAAGTAAATATGCATGATTACGTGTTAAGTCTCCAACTTGTTCCAACAAAAATTGAACCTTATTTGGCAGGTTCGTTGTAGTTGAATGCATGCGGTAGTGAAAAATTTTTTTATGGCTTTGAGAAAATAAATTAATTCTCATAAATTGATTTCTATATATTTTGCGAAATGTTGATATTGCATAAATCAAATTTGGCCGCACCTAAAAAAAACAATAATGTTAATTTTTTAACATTGATTTTTAGTCAATTAATTCGATTTGATATTACATTTGAATACTGCATCATTTGTTGCTCACTGACAGAATGATAATGCAAATGACAAAGATATAATCAGCGAATGACAAAAGAAATAAACTTTTGTGCATGAGAGAGCGTGCCACACATGATTTATATCTGCAAGCGCTCAAACTCCGACCCGTGGCTTGTCAATGTTAAGTTATCTCTCTTCGATTATGACAGTTAGGTCATGCGGTTGTACAGTGTTACTTTCGAATATATAAATTCAACTTCAAAGAAAATCTACGTAACATATATATGTTTATAATTATTAGATTCGTTCTTACATTAAATCTATATTATTCTTTGCATTTTTGATACTTTTTTTTTGAAAGTTACGTGGCTAATAAGACCCTTATTTTTATCAACGATCTATGAAGCAATGGCTAGTCCTGACGAACAAAAAGAGCTAAAGAAAAAGTCTGAGAAAGAAGAGTTAGAGTTTTATATCAAATTTGAACAAAAAATCCAGCCTGCAATTGAAGAGTTCCGAAAAAGTTTTCCAAATGGTCCTTATTCTCAACCAAGGGGGCCAATGCCGCTAGGCAATTATGAAATTCCCTTTGACGAATGGTGTAGTTACTTGGTAAGAGCGCCGGCACCAACACTAAAACAGAAACAGTATTTGTCCCAACCTCCACTTCCTTCGGCGCAACAAAAAAATGCTACGCAAGTTGCACCTAACCGACAAGTTCCAGTCGGTTCAGATAAGCCTTCTAACAATACTGCTTCCTCAAACTCTTCAAAAAACAATATCGCCTATCTCGAGTTTCTTGAAGGGTGTGTAACAATATCGATATTCTAATCATGACATTAATGTCGAGATCTGTTAGTCTGATGTTCTATTATGACACTGATTATTTATTGAATTATATGTAGTATGAGTACTTAATAGAATACATTTTTTTCTCCTAAATTAAAAGGCTTTCAAAACAACATCCGTATGATAGTTCTAGTATTAACAAATCAATGGAGGAAGCAGAACATGTGAGGTGAATAACACCACGATAATGATCCTTCATAAATTTTTCATCATCGTATGATGATTAATTATGGTGGTTTTCTGATGGTTTAGCACACCGAAAACTATGAAATCTAACACGGATAATCCTAGCACTTCTGCATCGAATAAAATGAATAAGAAAGATCCCTTATCAAACGGAAAAGCAAATATAGATGCTGGAAAAAGGGAATTTACGAGAGATGATGCTAAAAGCGTGCTGGAGGTAATAGAAAGTTTTTCATTGATTTATTTTTTCAACACATTCAAGAACTGGATAAGAACGACCGATTTTACACATTTAAAATTTAATTAGAAATTTTACGAAACACGAAAGAGAAAAGCCTCCATCACGATGCCTACCATAGACGATGTCGAGTTCAAGAAGAGAAACAAAGGCAAGGAAGTGGCAACAAAACGCCCTCCCAAAAAGTTACCAATCTCAAAAAATCCGCGAGTGCAGAAGGCCGCAGGCTATAAACGGAACAATAGCAAAGATGCCATTATGACAGATCGAGAATTCACGAATGATGACGAAAGAACTTTAGGAGATCCGCCTGCCACAAATAATCCTATCAACAACGATCTCCAAAAACTTGTTAAACAGTTAATAGTTAAATTGAAGATCCCACCAAGAAAACAGGAGTCAAAGTCAGATGATAATCATCCTGCTGCATCACACCATGAAAATTCTTGGTCATCACAACAAAAACATTCGAAGGGTATAAAATCTCAGATAGTAGAGGTTAGTTCCGATGTACCTGATTCTGGAAATAAAGGAGTGAAACCCTTGGAAAATGGGTCAACAAAAGGGACGAAAACGACTAAAGTTCGAGATTATCAGGATATTTCTCGCAACGGAAAACGGAAATTAGTCAAAAGTACATCCGAATCAAGCTCTCAACAAACCGATATATTGGAGTTCGATGAGACGTTTAAACCACAAAACGTTGGACAATCCACTATAGAGCAACGCACGCTCGGTGTTCAATCTCCTGTCATAACTGTTCAAACCGTTGGTAATCAAACAGATAATTCTTCTTATACGAGATCAATCGAAGTTCAAACAGATCCAATAGATATACAGAAAGACTCAATAGGCACACAAAATCAAGAACCTGGGAATGATGAGGACCGAGCAGACATGGCTCGATTTCACCATGCCCTATTTGAACGTAAAAGTGCCATAGGTCGAGAATACAAACATCGAGCTGAAAAAGATACAGAGAAACGATCACCACTGGAAAAGGTGTCCGATTATCTGGAATCTTTTCTACGCTACACCGAAGCTGTTTTTCACCAACATGAAGCCGATAAGAACGGTTACTCATATAATTTTAAGTATCTTAATTTAGAGAAATTATTCGACTTTATCCGAGCCACAATTGAAAAACAAGGAAACGAAACTCCTTTGGCAGGTCTTGTCAAGTTTGTCAAAGCAGTGATCCTATTTAAACATTGGCAGCTTGAACAAAATCGGTTCCGTCAGGTTGAGAATAATCTTTTAGATACTTATATAAAGGATTCATCGTCTTCAAATTCTAAGAAAGCCTTTGAAGAATATTTGAAGTAAGTTTTTATAAAAATTTGCTATTTCTGAATTTCCCGTTAACAATACACATATATATATTTTTAGTTGCTTAGAATCGATGAAGAAACAGATGGCAAAGATTCACCAAACTTTTGAAGAATCAAAAAGTCAGTTAGGAAAGCGGGATTTAAAGATCAATACTGATCTTAAAGCTACATTGGCCTTTGCGCAAGAGATGGTGAACAAATGGAGAGACGAACGAGGGATCTTGTTTACTCAAATTGATATATAATATAAATTTTCAGACGTTCGGCTCGCTGTCGGGCATAGTAGCTACGAGTTGCGTGCCTATAATATATTAATCTAATAATCTATAAAAATTTACTCATCCACGTGTCTGTGATCACGTGATTTAACACATGAGTAGATTAATATTTATTTTATTAACTGTTAACGTAACATCTGAAGTCACGTGGTCAAATGACCCTTTCATCAGAGACCCGGAAAAATGGTATTGTAAAAATATCAATATGGACATAATTTTTTAAACCTGTAAAAATAGGATTTGATTGTAAAATTTATAAAAAAAAATATGGATTTATTTGGATATAAATTTTATTAATTCATAGAGCTAGTTATTATAATATATGCAATTTAAATTTGTGCTACGTGATCTTAATTACTTGATACCGATACGGAATTGGTTATAGCGAAAAAAGGCAGGCCAAGGGTTCGCAGAAATGGTCGCGCTATAAGTATAAGCTAGTCAGCGTTAGAAATTCAGAAGAATCGAAAGACTGATACACCTAATAAACATATTATTTGACCTTTCAATATTTACAAGTTCTCCATTTTTAGGTTTGTTTTTGAATTCCTAGAAAAAAATTTCGCCGAGATTAAATTAGGTTTTTCTTTATTAGATTAGGTTAGAAGGGCAAAAAAAAGGGCGTAGGTGTTCATAAAAAAAAAAATTTATGTGCGTTATATCCGATCTCGAAATTTGATTAGCCAGTGGATGGTAACACCAGGACCAATAACTAAATTGGTTATGTGATGGGTATGTGTTAGGATAATTGGCTCAAGTATAGGGTTGTTAAAACTTACTTTACATGGTAAGTTACGATAAAGTTACCTGTAACTTACTGGGGTGTCTAATGCATATCTAATTACTGTACAAACAGTGCAGGTAGCGTAGTGATAGCGTAAATAGTAAATCTAGATTGCAATAACTTGAACAAGCAATAAAATTATATTTGTCGGTTCATTTTAGTGTACTTTTTAAAGTAACATCCCTTTGTTAATTGTTGAGCATAGCGGAGGACCCAATTTCCATGTGAAATGGTTGGTTTGATTTTTTTTAATAAAAGCATCAAAAATGTAACTTTGAATCTTTCGTCCGAGTAGAAAAATCTTTCGTTTTTGATATTTTTATTTAAAAAATATCAAACCGACAATTTTGTCCTCCGCTATGCTTCAAACAATAAAAATAAAAATACTTTAAAGAGTACACACACTAAAATGAAACCGACAAATATAATTTATTTGTGGGTTGTTCAAGGGTTATTGCTACCACTACGCCACCGTCACTATATGCCCTGCACTATGTTTGTATTAGATATGCATAGACACCCCAATAACTTACCCTTATGTACTAGGCATTAAAGCTGGCCGAATATGACACCTTCTACTAGCATTAACATCAGTAGCTTAATAAGTATTAAAAAAATTACGTAATATACAGTGTTCCCCAAAATAGCAGACAAGAGTTATTAAGCTATATCGATATATATACTGTACTATATAACCTAAATTAAGTAATTTCAGGGTACAGTAGTACGTAACGCTATACGACTCGGGTAGTACGACCTCTACGTCAAGCTAAGTAGTCACTATGAGAAATGTCGCATAATTAATCGCACAAAATTTCCGAATTTCAAGCTGATTCTACGGGATTGGGTACATATAGTGGACGATATGTCAGATATGGGGTTCGTGAACATGCTATGGCTGCTGCTATGAATGGTCTTGTGGTATAATTCCATTCGGAGGATCATTCTTGAACTTTATTAGCTATGGCTTGGGTGCTGTTCGTTTATCAGCATTTTCATCACTTCGTGTAATTTATATACTCCATCGGTTTGGGTACGTTTTTGTTTTTTTTTTTTCAAAAAAAAAGTCCGGATGTTTATTTACAATTTTTTATGTATCAATTTTATAGGTGAAGATGGGCCAACTCATCAACCCATTGAAACTGTTGCTGGTCTCCCGAATCTTCTATTTTTAAGACCTGCTGATGTAAACGAACACCCTTCAGTGCTTGCTCTTTCGCGTCATAATTTTCCTAATTTAGAAGGTTCCTCAATTGAAGGCACTTAAAAGATTGTCATGATGCACAAATTATCTTGACAGGAACTGGCACAGAAGTTTCAATCGCTGCAAATTTATTAGAAAAAGAGGGCATTAAAGTTCGTGTCGTGTCCTTACCATGCTTTGAACTTTTCGAAAAACAAAGTTTGGAATATCGATTGCCTGTCTTTCCTGACGGTGTCCCCGTTTTAAGTATCGAGGCTCTTTCTACTTTTCGTTTAGCAATTTATCTAGCAATTTGTCTAATATTCCAGATGAAATTTCAGAAGAAATTCCACATAATACAGCCGCCCAAAAAAGAATTATAGAATTGATTCAAAATGCATATAAGGAATTAAATGAAATAAAAAAAATGATAGTAAATACAGAATTAAAAGCATAATTTGTTTCACAAATTGATAATATATGAACTAAAATTAATAATAAAAAAATCAACTTAACAAACTCAAATAGCATGCTTTCTCATAACATAAATCTTAGGCTAAAAAACTTAAACAATTAAATAAAGAAAATATAGTAGTCAGATATGACTCACCTGGTCATTTCCCAGCATTATTTAAGTACCCGGACCTTTATAAGCAAATTCATGAATGCATTGAGTTTGGCGAAGCAGATACTAAAAGAAGGTGTAAAGTGATTAAGGTTAAAACGATAGATCATTTACATAGTGAACTAGAAGCAAGATATCAAGTGTATTTGTCTCACAACTGTTTAAAAACCTACTTGTTACCTCAGAATAGTAGAAGTATTAGTTCAAGAGCTCACCACTATACAGTATTAGTAGATGTTGCTAGAGTACCAAGAGATAAAAAAAAGAATTATGTTGATGAACACTACTGCCTTGCCTCAGTAAAAAATGTGAAACAGTTTGTATCAACTTTTCCTGATTATGCTATTATATCTCAGGATAACAAGTTCAAAGTTCCTGTTGGAATTCCTGCTATTGGTAAACATTTTCAAATAATGCAAACCATCCATGAACCCGTAGCAATAGCAGACCATGATTTTTCAATTAATGATTCTCAAAAATTGGTTTCTTTAGGTTATTTAATGTCACGGATTATTGTGAAATCAGATCATCGTGAAATTTGGGGGTCTTGATTTGAAAATACAAGCCCTACCAAAATCCACCTATACTCTTTTATTAATAATTCTAACCCTAAACCCTGACTTAACTATAAAAAAAAAGCTTACAAAAAAGGCCCCAAAAAATTTTAAAAATTGTATATAAAATAAATCTAAATTTCACGATGATCCAATTTCACGATAATCTGTAACATTTAATAATTAATCCAAATAAAGCAAATAAGTTTCTGCGTGATGAACAATTGGCAATTTTTGTAAAACCCCAATGGCATTTAGATTCAACATTGGCTACTCACATGGCTGATATTCTTGCTTTGATAGAAAATATTCAATTTACTGAGGTGTTCCAAAATAAAGATAATATAAAGTCACTTTGAACTTTCTTTGTAGATAGTAGTCCTGACGAAAACCCAAGACACCTAAAAAACATATATTAATACTGTAAACTTTTCCACTTTCTTAACCTTGATTATCTTACTGTATGCACTCATACCCTGGGACAGTCAGCCTACAACCCAGTAAAAAGGAGTATAGTTACTCTCTTAGAAAAACTTGCAGGAATTACTTTGCCTATATATAAGTATAGAACTCACCTTGATTTACAAGAAAAAATACAAAACATTGAATTGGGTCTCCACAACTTTTGTTATGCAGGAGAAATACTTTGTAAACTTTGGAAAAAAGATTTTATATTTGGAAAATCAGTTTTTACTGAATATACTGATCAATCTAGCATACTATTTATTGGGCTAGAATTTCTAGAAATTAATAAACAAGAAATACAACAAAAAAATAAAAAAAATAAAATAATAATCAAATTAAAAAAGATAACTTATCTGTGCTATGGCATTGGATTAAGAATCATTGCCAAATATGTTAGTATTTCCTTGATATTTACAAGTGTAATGATCTCATATGCTGCTCCCCTAAATGCACGAAAGAAGCAATGAACCTACTAGCAATTAATAATAGTTTTATTTCACCCATAATAAAAGGTATAGATGGTCATTTCTTAAACTCTATACATACTTTGGAATTCTACAATCATGTTAAAGTTCCAGTATATGATACCCAATGTCTTTTGATCTTAGCTGAGATACATATACAAAGAACTTGTACAAAGTGTAACAAATATTTTCCTATTACTACTTTTATAGCTAAATATCGGCAGCTATGCTACAAAAATAAAAAAGGATATCCGGTATTAGCAGATTCTTTACAGCATTCAGTCTTGTCAAATTTTGCCATGATAGATGATTTTTTTGTTCTTTTTTCTTTTCAAAAAACACAACTATTAGAACTATTTGTGTTGATCGAGCAGTATTCTTCTATATCTAATAGTGAATAAATAAAAGTAGAAAAAAAATAACAATCAGTATTATTTATTAAATTTATTATAAAATATTCGAAAGTGTTATTAATGTTTGTATGCAATAAAATTCAGGTTGTTCTTATATATAATTGTGATCTAAAGTTTTTAAAAACTTTAATATTTTATAATTAGTAGTTCAAAAGAGCACTAAGCCATATACATATATACATATTAGAGTGTCCAGAAATTTGCTTTTTTAAGCTGTTAAATTATTGCTTTTGTTTTGTCTTTTCTGCTGATTAATTGATAGGTAATTAACTATATTTAGATATTTATAACTATATATAGTAATAATGATAATTTTGCTTTTTCTGCTTATCAGCAGATTCCGTACAGGCAGAAAACTGGACCCTCTAATACATATATACATACAGTGCAAGAAATTTAAAAAACTCAATATTTCTATATAGATAAACTAGTAGTATATCAAAATAAGTTTTCTAAATTATCGATCTTAATAATCGAAGGGTTTAAAACTCTAAATCTCTTTGTATAAAAACAATAAGCAAAGAACAATATGTATATAATAGTATGCTGCTAGGAATAACAAATTTAGTTTATCTTCAATAAGCTAACTAACCTTTATTTTATATAAAATCATTGAAGTATGTACTATACGTACATTAGTAAACTACGTATATAGTAAAAATTTGACTAATCAACTTTGGGCAAAAGTATTATGCTGGCTTTATTTATTAATTAACCAATGAAATTTAAGCTTTATTGTGTAATCTAATAATAGCTATTACTCCCACCCTCTAAATAATCAGGTGATAAAAGTAGGCTCTCTAACTATATAATAATAAAATAATTTATATATAAACAAATATCTTACTTAAAGATATCACAACAATCTACAAAAAAAATAAGTAAGAGCTTTATATTATTACAAAGCAGATTGTAACACAACATAATATTAGCATAGTATAGTATAGATTATAGTTTATTATTTGTATATACAGTATTAGTTATATTTATTTAATATTGGTTATTATTATATAGTTATATTTATTAGTATAGTATTAGTTATTCTCTTTATTATTGTATTAGTTATAGAAATATTA
>CAJVPY010001318.1:0-20015 GCA_910591965.1 Dentiscutata erythropus | reverse complement strand
TCTAACTACTAATACTAATATAATATTTAATTAATTTTAGTTTGTTTATTTTTAATTTTATATTACACAAAAACACTGGTGTTGAACACCAGTGGTGTATAATAGTATTACTATAATTACTTATATTATATAATTATTTATATAATCATATGATCTTCTGATCCATTTTCTGACACTGGTGTTGAACACCAGTGGTGTGCTTTAGTAAAACCGTTGTTAATATTATATTACAGTTGATACTGTCTAATTGCATACTATCTAAATATATATACTCTCTAACTGCATAAAAAATTTCAGCTTTTAACTATTAACACAAAAATAGTTCTTATAACTTAAATGCATATACTGTCTATATACATGAAAAAGTCTCTGATGGATGGCATGCAATTAGACAATATCGACTATACAATTATAAATAGATTAAATTTAGTTTATTCAGATTATATAAGTGTTATATATAAATATATTAATCATTTTTAAAAATTAGTTCGCATCAATTTGATATAAATATAATAAATATATTTAATTCATATAATATATAATAATGTATATAATGTTTAAAATTATTCATAATTAGGCTATACAAACTTATATTATTGGCTTTCATATTACCAAGTAACCTTTCGTGATCTGGCGACCCAGATTTTAATTTTTTTTAAAAAAAATTTTTAATAAAAAAAATTTTATTTAAAAATTTTATTGTTTACAACCTAAATACCTGGTAAAAAATTTTATATATAAAAAATTTAAACTTTATTTTTTTTACTATTTTATATAGACAAACTTGTTTTCTTTGAATTCTTTATTTTGGAAGCCAGTTATTTAAGTTTGGTATTTCATTCTGGCTTAGATCATTATGATGTTTTCCTTTTGGAAAATTTAAAGTAGTCCTTCTGACCAATACTATTAGTATTTTAAATCGATATGATTTTTTGTAAATCAAAACAAAGAACTAGAAAGTGGAATCAATAAGTTTCGAAAATTGGTTAATTACAAACTCTAAAATTCGAGTATTGGTAAAAAAATTTTGACCAATATTCAAATGTTTGAATTTCTAAAAACATAAAAAAAAATCATGTAACATTTAATTTATTAATTATATTGCTATTGCTATGTTTTTAAATTTATCAATAGTACTATATCAAATTTATCAATTATAATGTTATTTTATCAAACAAAGTAAAATTTTAATTTTGACCAATGCTTAATGATTGACTGAATTAAAAACTCAATGAATAAAGTTTATTTCAATACTTAAATAATTATTCACCAATTCTACTCTCTACAAAGAACAGCTCAGAACTATTATTCAATTCAGATAATAAAGAGTTGTCTCTTGGTTAATGTTACTAACATAAATAATTTATTTTAATTTGTAATATCTTTGACTGATACGTAGAATGTAAGTATGAGGTAATCAGGGCTTTTATACAGTATTTGTCTTGCAACATGGTTGAAAAGGAGCATCAGATTGAAATGCATATCATGAATACAAAACAGACAAAACAATAAAACATTATATCATTTGCATTCTTTCCAATTTAACAATTATAGAGATTCTTTTAGTTCTCACACCGATAGTCTATCACCAAAAGCAAAATAAATAAAAATTTTTTAATTAATAAAGATCATATTATACTGATTAGCACATTTTTCTATTTTCATCATTGAGTTAAAGATTAATGTAAAGATTATTTTAAGTACCATATTGAATAATTAATATTGCACATGTGAATTATGTGAATTAGATATATTATTGAAAAGACTAATATATGAATTAGTGATAGGCATATCAGCAAAAAAAAAGATGCCTTATGAAATTTTAATATATAGTACAAATATCTATAAACAAAATACTAAATTCTAACTTTAGTGTTGAAATGATTTTATAATATGAAGTTTTTTATTCTAACACTAACCATAGAGAGCTGCTAAAATGATTTTATAATACAAACTTTCTCATTCTAACACTAATCATAAAGAGCTATTAGAATAATTTTATAATACAAACTTTCTCATCCTAACACTAACTATAAAGAGCTGCTAGAATGATAACTTCTCATAGCAGTATTTGCGGAATTATTTGGTATTGTAAAATGATTTTTATATATTCCACACCAGGTGAGGGATTAGTCATGTAATATCAATGTTTCCTTCTGAACAGGGGAACCGTTGATATGTCACAAAATCATTACACAATTGATTAAAAATTTTTTATATTATTTTACAATACTTTTTTAGAAGACTCACTTGACTTATCTTTTCTATGAATATTGAATATTGTTAAACAAACATGAAGCTCTCACTTTGCTTTACAACATATTTTTTGAATCCCTTTGAACCCCATGGTTTCATATTTCGCAATTTGATTGGTTGACTAATCCTGTAGTGATATTTTGACTGGTCAATACAATGAGTGATCTGTGTAATGGAGAATAAAAATCATATCCATATTTGGACAGTTTCTCCTGTTTTCCTCCTGTTGTTAGAATAATAATATGAACTTTATCATCCTAACATTAACCATAAAGAGCAATTGGAATGATTTAATAATACAAACTCTTTTATTTTCATAAAGAGCTGTTAGAATGATTTTATAATACGAAGTTTCTCATCCAGTGTTTATCCAGATATTTGGATCTGAATTTATTCAGTTATCCGTTTGCTGTTGATATCCTGATAATTATCCGAATACCTTTCGGATTATCAGAATATCTGAACAATCTGAGTTATTCGAGTTGGAACCCTGCTGACCATAAAGAGCTGTTAGAATGATTTTAGAATAAAAACTTTCGCATCCTAACACTAACCGTGAACAGCTATTAGAATGATTATTTTAGTTTATTTACTGTATTTACTACAGTACTGTAATTATTATTTTCATGTTATAGCGATGTTTGGCTAAAACTCATATGACTTCTGTCTTCTTTCAAGGTGATAGTAGGTCAACAGATCGAAAGACTGCTAAGCAGTGATGCTTTAGCAAGCGACGATCACATGGGTGATCCTGGTTTCAACAAGAGAGTCCAGGTATATGTAAGAGGGGGGATAAGTATAAATTTAATGAAATTACTTTAGGAGCTTATGGCGCGAATCACCAGTGTTGAAAATCTGTTTTGAAATTTATGTTCTCATGAGAACATATTTATTTGATTTAGTGTTCTCAAAATTTTATTTATGTTCTCAACATTTAATTGCTAAAATTATTGATATCCCTATTTTCGGAAATTATAAATTAACTCTTGACACGTTAGGGTAAGGGTAAGAATTCGGGTTAAGGTTAGAGGAGGCTTATATATAGCAAAATTTTGCAAGGATTTTTGTTAATAAACAGAAGGTGGTTTTATGGACGATTTTTTGAAAAAGCCCGTAATTGGGTTAAAGTCACGTGTTCGCGGACTTTTTATACGGTTACTATTTATGATCAGAAAAACATTGGACACTGATGACTTTCCAAACCTTTATATAATTCCAATGGGCAAATTCATCTCTTATAAAACGCTACCAAACAGAGCTTAATATGATTAATAAGGCCTCTTTAACATAATTCGAACGAAACTAAATCAAGATACAAGAAATAATTTGTCGTAAAACAATTTCTTTACAATGTGGTTGTGTTCGCCAAGGTATATGCAAAAATCATTAGTTTATTTTTTTGCTAATTTTAAAAATTTTCCGTACTAGCTAAGCGTTTTTATCAAAGTGCTTCGTTGCTTATTAAAATAGATTTTAAAGGTATAGTAAAGGTTAACGGAACTGTAATAATAAATAAATATGATATAGTAAGTATAAATATACAATTTACACGTTGTATTAAAAAAATTATAATAATGCAATTGTGATAATTTATAATAATTAGAACAGTGTTGTTCACTGGAACGTTCCAGTGGAAATTACTGGAACTGGAAGATCACTGGACTTAACTGGATGGAATTGTAGCTTCCAGTGATTGAATGTCACTGGACCATTCCATTAAAGATTTTTATCACTGGATTGGAAGTTCCAGTGACTTCCAGTGGCTTCTGATTGGCCGATTCGAATCAATCACCGAAGTTAGCATTAAACCGGAATAAAATTTAAGCTCCGAGTACCTACTGTTACGGGGCGAATCGTATGTTTAATCAGTTTATACACGAAAATATATAATTTTATGTGATTAGACAACTTGCCAGAGGCGTGACGTTGGTGATTTGACAATATTTTAAATTGTTAAAATAATTTATCAAGGTGATTTATTAAATGTAATATAAAGGAACTATTAGAATCCTGTAGGATAGGATCCTTACAGAAGAGAAATTACAGGGTTTTTATAACTTTTACTATCCTAACGACTTCAAGGGCTTAGGGATAAATTAATTATTACATCGTTGAAGAATCAAGAAACTAATTCTAAGGTAAGGGACTTACAATGATTAATTTACATGATTACAATAAAGAATAAGGCTTTGCTTCGCTTCTGCAATCTTTCATATTGCAGCCACTTGTAAATATTTCTTAATCTTCTGTCTTCTCTCTTATTTGAATTTCTTGAATTTCGGTCTTTCTTCTACGTGTACTTGTTCTCCGGTGCTTTGAGTTTCGCGTTCGGTTGTTTATCTTCTTCGGCTGATAAGCCTCAACCGATAAACCAGTTATTGGCAAGTGATTACTTCCTTAATCACGGGTTTACTACGCCAATTTCGAAGATCTACTTTTTAGCCCGTGACACTACCTGTTTACACAAATATTACCAGGTCACAAACCGGGTCATTTCTAATAACCGGAGTAATTTGGATAATCCGGCATAGATCGTGGGATAATGTTAGACTTTGTTAATGAATTAAAGAATTATCGTGAAATCGGAAATGAGAATCCTTTTTTTAGTGTTTTTGGTATTCAACAAATATTGATTATATTATAGTAATGAGATACGAATCATTATGATAGAATCTTGAATTAGTATCAAAAGACGAGTTGGAAAGTAAACTGAATTGAATAGTCGGAAGCTCAGGAACATAATTAGTCGCCAACTAATTTAATAGTCCCATTTAGATTAGCCAATCAGATGAATACGTCCCATTTAGATTAGCCAATCAGATGAATACGTCCCATTTAGATTAGCCAATCAGATGAATACGTCCAATTTAGATTAGCCAATCAGATGAATACGTCCAATTTATATTAGCCAATCAGATGATACGTTCCAGTGAGAAAATCGGTCCAGTGGGATTTCTCACTAGAACCACTGGGATGCTGGAAGAATCTGGACATCCAGTGGGGTTCCAATTTTCCAGTGACAACACTGAATTAGAATATGAAGTAAATTTAAAGCTATGCACGTCAATTTCGAATTGATGGAAATTTGAAAGTGACATTTAACATTTCTACATATAAAAATTTTTATTCTCATCTTGATAATTTGACTAATTCACTTCTCATTGCATAAAAGAAAGTATTAAAAGTTAATTTATCTACCCTTTTGATTTTTATAAACCTATTACCAGTAAAAATTTAAACTTGCAAAAAATCAAACAAATAATTTAAGTTTCTAAATACAAAATACAATCCAAATTATATTTGATTAATAAGCAGAGGTTTTTTTCGATTTTTAACAGCTGCTCTACCTTGTTTAATGCATCGAAAGTGCGCCGGGGGTATGTCGATTATAACCCGAGTTTGCACAATGAGTATATCTTTCTGTTGTTTTTGCAATGCAGGAAGATGCTTTCCTTATGCAAACTCGGATTATACTCGACGTACCCGACACATTTTCGACGTACTAAAAAAGGTAGGGTAGCTGTTAAAAATCAGAAAAGACCTCTGCTATATTAAAACTCTTTTTTTTTTTTAATATAATCCTTCAATCCTCCATAAGTGTACTTTGTCAGGAACAATGTAAATTAGAGCTATTATCCGGGCGGACAGGTATTGACCGACTCATGATTCGGGTTAACGGGTCATATACAGTAAAAATTTTAAATACATACATAAAGTTACTCTTGTTTAGGGCTACTACTTGGGTCAATAGTAATGTAGGTTACTCTCGAAGCTTAAAGAGTAGAATTTATAGAATTTTATAATTTTATCAACGTATGCGCATGTCGTTAAATAAAATCCTATAATATAGTAACGTGATAACATATCGGGCTTCATCGGTTGGCTAATGTTGTAGATCAATGTGACAGTAATACACATCACTCTCGATATAACAGACTCTTGATATAACAGAGACTAAGTAAAATCTTGATATAATGGATCAAGGTTCAGATCCACATCATAATAAATACTATATACTTGGTAATAAAACTCATGATAAAGCGAATTTTAAAAAATTCCTCACTATGTGCTCGAGGTACTACGTTATATCGAGAGTGACGTGTGTTGTAATAATTGTGGTAGCTGCGCGACGTAGTCGCGCTTAACCAGGAACGTACATATAAGTTTTTAGTAGTTTTATTCTTTTTTTTTAAAAAAAAAAAAAATTATATACTGCATAATGGTTATTTCTATTTTTTTTTTTTTTTGAAAGCTTGTCTCTTGATACTAACTTTACATTCGTGAATTGCTTCTTCGACATAATTCTTAATCTATTTTTTTTTTCAAGTTTATAATGAGACAAATTTGTGCCCCTAAATTGTCTCCATCTTGCTTAATTAAACAAAGCTCTTCAGCTATATTTGTATAAAGAATTTTGAAAGCATGAGCACCCAATATTTAAAATTCGGATTAGACCATGCAAAATTAATTAATTGGTTTTCATAATCCGGCCGGGTCAAAATTTGAAAATTTCAATAAAAATTTTTTATATGTTTTAATAATCGAGTGGGTTTTAAAAAAAAAAGAAGTTTATATAAATTTTATGAAATTTTATATATGAAATTTACAACTGTTTTCATAAATTCTGGAACTAAAAAATTGTCGATGACCGAATCGATAAGTTTTTGAGTTCGGCCGAAGTCGGTTACTTATTGATTTCGACTCGGTCATTGGCAATTTTTTCAGTTGTTCCAGAATTTATGAAAACAGCTGTAAAAAAAAAAAAAAGCCGGCCGGCCGGGTCTATTTAAAAGTTTCATGTTATGAAAACAAAGTAATTAAATTTGTATGTCCTTAAAATCAAAAATATCAGTAAAATATTGGTATCTGATATGTGACTTATACGTAGCTTATATGTAACCTAAAACTAGCCTATATTTTATAATTTTTAATAATCCAATATAAGCTAGCTTTAGGTTACATATAAGTTACATATAAGTTATATATCAGATTCTGATATCTTACCGATATTTTTGATTTCAACTAGTGTATATAGAAGGTTTGTATTTTTTTAATATATTCAAACAACTTGTTCTATCGACTTTTGTTTATTGTTATATCTGTGCACAGGTTGAATCAATGAATATCGGGTGCATACCGGGAGACAAGCTTCCTGTCATGTACCCGATAGTCTGCCATGAATATCAACAGCATATTAGCAGAATATTGGTAAGATATCGGGAGGTAGGTCGCAAAATATTGGGGTATTCCGATACAGGGTTTTTATTGAACTGGACTGGACTATTGGACTGAACCAGTCCAATTTGATCCAGTCCAGTCCATTGGACTGGACTATTATTGGACCAAAAAAGTCATGTGATATATATGTACGTAATGGATTATGTTATATGAAGATAAGGTTTATTATGGGGTGACCCGTATAAGCACTCTTAACCAGATAGTAATTGTTAACCTGTATAACGAAATTCAGCATGGCTTTAGCGGTTTGGTTAGTTACATTCATAAAATTCAAAATTTCGAGAACATTTGGATTTGGCCAATAATTCAAATCATGTAATGTGGCTCGAATTATGAAATTTAATTCTTATGTGATCAAATTCAAAATTTTATATTATCCAAAAACAATTGGTATTTCTGACCAATTTTATTGGCATAATCGGTCAACCAGGTTTTTATCTGGTTTTGAGTTTGTAATACGGGTCAGTTATCCAGAGAAGAAATTTTATACAGGCCTATCTTTATCTGTAATATAGTTTATAAGTTCATTTATTGTATATAAAATTAAATATATAAAGAGCTTTGATTTGCAAAATTGAATGATTTCTTGTATAACAATTATATAATATTAAAATCGTATATATGTTTTAAATATAAACTGAAGATATAAGGAGATGTGGTAAAAGATGTATAATATTCAACCTTATTCTAATTTATTAATAGACATATAATGAGCAAAGCAAAAAAAAGTGACATATTTATTATAACAAAACATATAATATAATAAAAATTACTATATATTGGACTGGACCCAATTGGACTAATTGGACTAATAAATTTGGTCCAGTCCAAGTCCAATGCTAAATTACATATTGGACCAGTCCAATAACAACCCTGTTCCGATATCTTCAGAGTGCTAAGAGTAAGATATCAGAGTATCCTAATATTGTGCGGTTACCGACATCGATCTACCTCACGATATCTTACCAATATGCTGCCAATATGCTGTTGATATTCAGCAGGTATTTGGCGGATCTATGGGGCGATTTGCTTATTTGCGCGGGTAACACAAACCAAAAAAGGAAATCAAATTTTGTAAATAAACTGGGTTGTGAGCTTTAGCGATAAGTTGGAGTTTCTATAAAATTTCATCACCGTTATTTTTTTATATGTCCACAAAAGTCGATTTAAACACTAGTTTTGAGTATTTTCGCTTTCTTTTCTTTTTTTCTTAATTCACACGTGTTCGGTTTCTATGTCGGGCTGATCCAGAATACCCGAAATTTGTGTTATCTGATTGGCCATTTCCTTTTTAGAGGTTTGTATTACCCGCACAAATAAGTGGATGCGACTATCGGGTACATAACAGGGAAACTTGTCTCCCGGTATGCACCCAATATCGTGCAAACTCTTATGATCATAAATATTTTTTCTTCTTGCTATTTTTTGTACATTATTACATAAGCATAACAATCTCGAATTATAGCCAATAATGACTTGTAAATCATGATCATAATCGCACGATAACATCGATATTGGATCATGCGATGATAAATATCATAAAATTTGTTCTGTCAGAACAAATGATTGGCTGAAATGTGCTGCTGCGCGGCACATGTCAGCCAACCATTTACTCCGACAAAACAGATTTCATGATATTTCTTATAATTATTATTGAAGAAAAAAAGGTATAAAAAATTCATTTATTTAAGCTAATATTTTGATTATGTTTTTCTTTATTCATATAACAGTATAAGATGAAATCACATTATGTACATATACATGTGACATAAATTTTATTATGTATTACATATATGTCCAACAAAGGGATTTGGTAGCCCAGGTGGATAACCCGGATATCAAGAATAGCAAGTAAAATTGGCATGGGGGTCGTACCCTGTACTGTTAAGTTGCTCTTGGCAAAAAAAAACTACAATATGTATTTAAGATAATTTTTGGTAAGAAATTTTTTTCGGAAATATGTAACAATAATACAGAAAACTTCACATAAAATACATTCTTTCTAATAGGTTGTGATAAGTGATGAGAGGTGGAGGTTGGCTGGTGGACGTTGTACCTTTCGGTCACGTGATCTACTATCGCATCATACTCATAACCATCATCCAATCATAATCCAGATTTTGTGTCTGATAACCATACGTTCCTGGTATAAAAAAAAAAGGTTCAATAAACATTAATTAAACAAAAATACTGTACTACAAAATTACTTATCAAATTTAATATTCATAAATTCTACTGACCTGTAGTATTAGAAATCGTCTCTAAACATCAGAAAAATTGAATCATACCAAGATATCAATGGTTAAATATTTAGGCAATTAAAGTTCAAAAGGTGAGTAAAGATATGTTAAGAATGACCAACTTTTGTGGTAGTAGAGCGTTTGAATTACAGATGCACATTATTTTCAAATTATTTCATATTTAAATTTCTAAACATATCACTAAATGTTAGGCCCTTCATTAAATAACGGGCTAGGTTTAAATATTATTATTACCATACCCTGCAGGACTAGAGGTCCAATCCGGATAAATCGATCATCCGTTTATCCGCATCTGATTATTCAGATAATTCAAACCGCTCAGATATCTGGATAATCCGGCAGGTATTCGAATAATTATCCGGGTATCAATAGTAAAACGGATATCCGAATAAATTCAGATCCGGACATTCGATGGATAAATGGATAATGGATAGGAACACTATGCAGGAAGGTGAATGATCTACGTTTCTCAAATTTCCTTTGCATAATACACAAGATGTAAAAAGAAGATGAGGTTTAGCCAATCATCGGTATAACATGAAAATCAAATAATTAAAGCAAAATAATCATTCTTACAGCTCTTCATGGTTAATGTCAGGATGAAAAAGTTCGTATATAAAATCATTATAATAACTCTTTAAGGCTAGAATTTAGTATTTAATTAGATTTACAGTCAAACCTCCCTAAATGCATATTCCCTAAATGTATATTCCCTAAATGTATAGTCTCTCTAAATGCATAGTCTGGCCCCCAATTCATATAACACTTATAGATTTATACCTCCCTAAATGCAATACCTCTCTAAATGCAAGCTTTTTTTGCTGCCCATGGCCATGCATTTAGAGAGATCTAACTGTATTAAAATTTTATGAAAATTTTATTTTATTTTATTTTATTTGCCAATGCGCAGGATCCAAAATCTCATCACTAATCTATTTTTTTTAATAAAATATCCAATTCACATGTGCAATATGATTTATTCAATATGGCACTAAAAATAATCCTTATATTAATCTTTAACACAGTGACTAAAATAGTAACATGCATTGATAATTTTATAAAATAAAAAAACTTTGCCATTTAATTTGACGCTAGACTTTCGGTGTGTGAACTAAATGAATCTCTATAATTGCTTAATCGAAATAGCGCATGTTATTGTAAAGAATTCAAACACTATAATATTCGTATGTCTCTGTTATCATGTTCATAATATTCATTTCAATCTGACACATAAGTTAGACTATTCTTAAACATGATGTAGAACAAATACTGCATAAAAGAACTGCATCACAAACAGACGCGTTGATCAAAAATTTTAATACATAGTTTTGTTTTTTTCTAAAGTAACCTGACATCATGTATAGAAGCTACCCCTGTTAAAGATGCACAAATCAAATCTCAAAAACTGTCCATTTTGCCTATGAAACTACTTTCTACGTACTGGCATAAATTCTTTGCAAAATTCTGACATAACATAATTTATTTCGGCCATAACCTTACTCTAATGTGAAGTTTATTTAAAAACATTGCATATTCAATTGTTTGGTTAGTGTAGATCAGTTAATTGATGCATTTTTCACTGTACCATTAGGGCATCCACGTAGCCAGGCAAAGACATAAGGAATAGACGCATTGTCAATCTAGATCAAAGGTTCAAAAAAATTTTTCGGGGTTTACATTGATTGATTAATATGTTAATTTGGTAAGTAAAATCTAAATTTGGAGGATTTGTGCTCGAATTTTAGCTCAATTTCATGAATTCACCGTGATAATACTACTATACTATCTTTAAAAACTTTATATTTCATAGATTCATTATTATTTTATGCATTTTATATATTATAGATTGTAAATTTATGATTATTTTAAACAGTAAATCATTAAATATATATTACTTAACATGCTATTATTAACTCGTCGTATAACGACGGGTCTTACAGCGTTAATATATAACAATACTTGAACCGGAACTTTTCAGATTTTGCATCGAAAAATTTCTTAACTTTGCTCGTAATTTGAATTCATTCATTTTCTACATTTTTTACGTCAGAAGTATATATGCAGTAGAAATTATTTCGACATAATTTCTACCTGAATTTTGGCATGTGGCATTGCTTAAAGCTAAAATTCATGCATAAATAATGGTCAAAGCCTAAAGTCAAAATTAATGCTGAAGTCAAAATTAATGTCGTAAGTTCGAAAGTGTAATTGATATATCACTGATTTGATAAAATAAAAAAATTTACAATTTTAATTACGTATTATTAATAAGTGATGTAATAATAATAATAATAATAATAATAATAATAATAATAATAATGTATATTTTATTTAAATAATTCGAATTATAAATTCTTTATTATCTTTCATTTTACTGTACATATTATAGCAATAGTATAATTAATAATTGTCACGTATAAATTACATAATTGTACTAATATAAAGTAACTATCATTATTAAAATTTATAAGAGCCATTAATGACGTATTTATTCCGGAGTGTGACATAAATTATGGCTTGCGGCATTACTTCATACCGAAAAATCGGTGATGTATAGTCAGAAGTGCTGGATCGCTGGATTTTATTTATATTATCCATAAATTTTAACTATGTTATCCATGACCTGTAAAGCTGACCGGGTAAGCTCTAGTGATCTGCATATTGTAATTAATTGCGTATCGCAGATCATCAAAAATTATATTAAATCATCTTGATTTTTAGAAAATAAGGAAAGAAACAAAATCAGGAAATTTATGGTTAGTTGTTCAAAATTAATATAGTAACAATTTATTACACGCGTAGAATCTCAAAATACAAGCCTATGATTGACTATAAATTGTATCGTTTAATTTCTACTACTATTGTTATAAGCCTATTAGAATTAACTAAGTTACTCTTAACAAATAAAACTGATTATATTCTATATTTATTTATTATTACGTATTTACATTATAGACTCTATAACTAAAAATATATACTGTAGGTGGTTTCAGGTTTTGTGGAATTAGAATCTACTTATGTGAATTTTTATAATTTACTGTATGTATAATTTATCATAAAAAAATTGGTTGCTTGCATATTGAGCTTTTTTAATTCATTTTATTACTTAATTAATAAACTAGCTCTAAGTTAATTAATACTGTATTTCCCAAAATACAGTAAGCTACCTTTTTGAAGGTCGTCTAAAGCCAGGTATATAGTTTTTAAATTGATTACTAACAAATTTGTAAATTAAAAATCACGCGTCGCATATAAATTACTACCTGGCTTTAGACGATCCCCTTTTTTGGACAATTTTGAGCTTAAGTGACTTGTTTTTGTGTATAATAAGTTAAGAATTTTTTAATTAATTACTATTTTGGAATAAAGACATTTTTTAAGTTTTTAACCAAAAAAGAGGGCAAACGGTACTATTGAAAAAGTTAAAATTATCCAAGAATTTGGTTTTTTCATGAAAATAATATTGATTTGATAAATAATAAACATTACTGTAGATTAAATTGCACTTAGAAATTTAGTGTTTCAACCCGTCTAAAAAACCATGACCCGGGTGGATCAACGGGTCCACCCGGGCCATCGAGTAACCCGTTTGACCCGGGTGGACGATCACTTACTCTAATAAATTTTTAGAATTGTGCAGTGTTTTAAACTCCACTTGATTGTATTTTTTCCATTCATCCTTATTCGTTTTCTATCTAACTAGGGTCACAGAACTCTATCAACAATTTCTTGAATATTATCTAATCGATTGCACTCTCATTCTCTGTAGCATTAAATTGAAACTCTTTAATACAATCATCCATACTTGTCTATCCTTGTACAATCTTCTGAGGTTCGCATTCTGGCACCAAGCCTCAGAAATATTACATCAGCTTAAATTTGCACACTTTTCGTTTCTACTACAGTATCTCTTTTAGAGTTAAATTCGTAATATAACTTTTTTATTGCCCAATTATTATAGGATCGACGGGTTGATTCACGGGTGACTCCTGTCTGCATCCACTCGGGTGGCCATAACCGCAGCCTGGATATCCGACCCACCCGGGTTGAAACACTATAGAAATTACGATAGATAATAAAATAAACTTATTAATGTATATAATAATATCATCTTAAATAAATTCTTCGGGAATTTTTTTATAATAATTTTTCATTTTCATTTACTTCCATTTCTAGGATTAAACATTGTTCCGATAACTATAAGATTTTGAAATCTTACAGTATTTGTTACTATTATTACTGTTTTCGAATTAGCGCGATAGATGAATTTCGCGAATTCTATGAATCCTGCATATTACCATTGTGAAAACAATGGTAATATGCAGGATTCATAGAATTCGCGAAATTCATATATCGCACTAATTCGAAAGCAGCGATAATTTTGGCCAGTGTTAAGATAGACCGCACTATGAATTTGCTAATCGCTAACAGATTACAGTATATTTAGGGAGCTGTTTGAAAACAAAAATAATATTAATACTTCACTAGATTCATTTTATCCATGATAATTTAGCAGGTGAACAGTATAGGTAATTCACTTTTTTTAATAATGAAATTTTAGCAAATCGTACATAAGTAATCTATTAAGCTTCCGTATATCTGTCCTAATTTGTATTATCGTACTATTTTACTATATACCCTTTAAAGTGCTCTTTTTACCGGTTAAAACGAGCATTGTGTTAGGAAAATTATCACTTAATAAGTGATTATATTTGCTGACTATCGTTCATCTTTTATAATTACTTCGTATATGTTAATTCATTAAGATAACTTTCTTTTTGCAAATCGCACTATCTTAATTTCTGCATGTTCGTCCTGTATTACCATACTTATCTCCTAAACAACATATTTGTACATGTGAAATTTTTTTTGGATCATCAAAAGTTTTGCGGAGAAATCTGCAAAGGTCTTACAATCTCCACAGTTAAATGATGTTATTTCCATTCTCGAAGATAACAATCCTTAGAAAGGAATCTGAATAGTAAATCTTCCTTTTTGCAAGATTTTCGGATTTTCTAATAGACGATCCAAGCGATCAACGCGTTGTATTTTCAAATCACATAGATGAGTATAACTTATCACGCGCCGTGTAACTTTTTTTCTATTAAATTTCAGATCAAATATTCTATCCATGAATTCCAAAAGCAAATTTCCTATATGTTGTTAGTCACAATCAAGAAATTATAAAAAGTTCCCCGTTATTTTTTTTTTTTTTACGGAAAGCCTTTTTCTTAAAAAAAAAAATTTAATAAAAAAATTCATTTCAAACTTTCTGTTTTCTCTCAATCAGATCAAGCATTTGAAACCATTAAATTTCTAATGCTAAAAAACAAACCGAATATTATTAATAATAATTTTTAACGACAGAAACCAATATTTTTTTTTTTACTCATAGCTTTTAATTCTTAACATAATGCCAGAATCACAACTTTATATTCATGATTTAAAAGACTTTTCGAGACATGATAGGGATAGGGTCGCTAGAAGATCTACAGCGGTAAAGTCAGCACCAAAAATAGGGAATCCAACACCACTTGGTAAATATTTAATTTGTATTTATTATTTCATTACATCTGAAATTACTAACGAATAATTTGATTTACCATGCATTAATAAAAATAGGTCTTTCCGCTTTTGCTATGTCAACTTTTGTCGCTTCTTTTTATAGTCTAGGAATTTTCGGAGTTTCTGTGCCAAATGTTTTAATCGGTGTTGCATTCTTCACTGGTGGTGTTGTTCAATTTGCTTCCGGAATGTGGGAATTTAAAGTTGGTAACACTTTTGGGGGTACCGGATTCTCTGCTTTTGGTGGTTTCTGGGCGTCTTTAGGTGCTATTTATATGCCAGCATTTGTATGTTTTATTTTGATAAATCACATGATACGTAATTTATGTGATTCTTAAAATACCAGATTCACAATTCAATTTCTTTCACTAAAAAATAGGGTATTCAACAAGCTTATGGATTCATACCCGTTCCTACAAATGCCGTGTTAGATTCAATTGGCTTATGCAAAACCAATTGTAATTACACTGAGTCGAGTGGTATATATGCAGCAACCGATTACGATCTACTTACCCAATTTCACAATGCACTTGCTGTATACAACGCTGCATGGCTAATATGTAAGTATATTTTTTGTGTATATATATTATATATAAAAAAAAAAAATTAACTAATATGATTTCTTGTGATAGTCACGTTCATTTTCACATTGGCTTGTCTTCGTACCAATGCTGGAGTCTTGGGAGCTTTTGTTTCTTTAACTGTAGCATTCTTGGCTGATACTATTTATCATCTTACTCCAACTAATACTATATTTCTTAAAGTTGGTGGTGTTTTCGAATGTGAGTTTTTTTAAAAGTTTTAACCTTAAACCTTTAAAAAAAATATTCTTATCTAAATTTTTTTTTTTCTAATAAATGGCAGTGATCACTTCCGCCATAGTCTTTTACTGTCTAGCTGCGGTATTACTAACACCTGATCTCTCACCAGTCAGTCTTCCTTTGTATGATTTGAGCAAAAAAGATTAGAATATTCGATCTTCACTGTAAAAAAAAAAAAAAAAGATCACACATTCTTTTTTAATACTGAATTTTATATAATAATTTGGAGTTACTATAATTTTTTTTTTTTTTTTTTTTTTTATAATCTACTTAATTCAATAATGTGAAAACATAACCTGAATAGATTTCTTCACGTTTTTTTTCTTCAAATATTTTATACGTACGAATATAATATAATTAATTAGTCATAATTTGTTCATCTCATTCTAATGATAGTATTGAGATTTATTGAACCAACAAAATCGAAAATATAATAAACATGAAAAATAATTTAAAAGTCACACTCAAAAAAAAAAACAGTATTATACATTGGATTGTCTGGACAAAGTTATGGCAGCTTTGAGGTATTGAAAGAAATGCTAATAACTCAGAATTCTATTACAACCTGTATTAGAAAATTAAAAAGCGGTTAAATTTTAATTTCACATCTATTTTTGATATGGTTTTACAAGCTAAATAAAAAGTTGGGACATTGCTAGGATGGGATGGAAAAAAAAACTCGGGCAGTCATAATATACAGCACTACTCCCAAGTATTGTTTAAGTATAGTACACTATAAGTACATTACTGACAATAGCACTGATACAGTCTGACTAATAAAAATTCTTTAGTACATTACAAAACAGTGTTGTTAAATGACCTAAAAAAAAGTCGTAGATAACTCTTCATATGAATTGAAATGACTTTTATGTATAATAAATTTAAATGACTCAGGCCAATGACCATGCAAAATTAACAACTGTTACAGATACTGTAGCAATGCTCGAAATCTAATGTTTTTAATATATATTTTTAGGATCAAAAAAAAATCAAAATTTACGGTCATTCTTTGAGAACATAAAAGGTTTAAAATTTTTCTATTTCAATTATTATACCCAGTAATATTTTTAAATTTGTATAATTGCTTCTAGAACCATTTCTCTCTTTACATGAAAAAACTAGTATATATATACATGATATTATGTGTGATAACTTAGAATCTACCCATCTGTGCGTAAATCTTTTGACTAGGCCAAAATTTAAGTTAAGATTAAGTTTCAAATATTTTTTGGCCAATAAGAATTCATGTTTCCGTATATATTTGTAATCTATCATGTGAATAATATAATTGGTCACTGCGAAATAAATAGCTTGATTTATTAAAGCTCTATATACAGTAGAATATACTGTATACTGTACGTAGTACTAAAAGTTTTATTCTTGTTGCATTGCTAGTGATTATATAAAGATTACATTGCAATTTTAGAAACTCTGTGCCCTGTCTATTCGTGTTATTTTTCCAAATCGTTAGTTGGAAAGTCAACTAGTCGACAACTTCCTAATTAATCAATTTTATAATCGATTTGATCATCAAACTGATTTGATTACGATTCGTTATATAGTCATATAGCATATTAGTGTACCGCAAAATGGATTCGAGATTCGGGTTCGATCCGGATTCGATCTGCAAATCCGTAATTTGCAGATCCGAATCCAAAGAGAGATTCGATCGAATAATATTCGATTCAGATTCATTATTATTACCGAAATACACAAACGTCAAGCCTCTGATTTCTTGTGATCATTTTTGAGTTTTTTTTTTTTTTTTTTTTTGAAAAGCATATTAAATATTACTATTCGAACTAATAGTGCCAGATATCGAACTTCATCGAATAAATGAATGTGCAGCATATATAAATAGGATTGTGCGTGGGTTAAGAAGATTCAGGTGCGAATCTTGCTTCTTGTGAATGTAGCGCGTTTATTTCTTACCGTTATGCTGTTTTTTGAAATGAGGTTATGATTAGTACGTAATTAGTCAAGCTCCAAATTAAGTATTCATTAAATATACTTACCACATAAGCGCTAAATAACGCTCGTGGGCGTCATTTTGAAAATCGGGTGCTTCAAAATAACATATGGTCTCGAATTAGCACTCATGAGCGACCCGAATTAACGCGAACTCTATAAGTACAGAAGCGCACTTTCCCATAATGCACATAATTTGATCGGCCTAATGTAATTATTTATGAAATTTTTCTATTTTTTTAGGAAATTAAAATGTTTTGAGGGACATTTTTTAAGGTTAGGGTTTAGAGTTAGTTTTATTAATAAAAGATTATAAGTGGGTTTTATAAGCTTTAAAGGTGAGCAAGAAAGTTCCCCAGTTTCATTTTATTCGATTTCATTATGATCTGCGACATTAATTAGTGAAAAGAAATAAAAACAAAATAACAGATATTAATTCCGGACCATCACGTGATCATCCGGAGCGCAACCAGGTACACATTTTAACCGCAATAAATTTAAGCGCAGTAAATATTGAATTTAATCGGTATAAAATTTAAATCGATACATGTTAATTTAAAACCCAGAGGAATCATAAAGCGACATGCAACATATATATATTTCCATTTAAAGAAAATGCCGGCAATATCAGAAAAATCAAGAAAATTTCAAATATAGTGAGATGTGACTATTTATTCTTGCTTTTTTTCTTACTTTTTTTCTTGTATTCTATCACGTTTATCGGCTCAGCTAAACCTAGTTCCGTTACACGAGCTTCAACTTCCTTTACGGGTATCAGCTCGCCAGTGCTCTCGATGATGGCACATATATTCTCTCGATAGTAGAGGTGGTTCGCAAGACCTTCCTTCAGGTTTCTTCCCATATATTTCATGCTTTGTTCCATTCCATTCCACTTGAACATAATGCCACGAGAATCCAACATCAAAACAACCATCCCAGAATGGTCTACAAACACCGGGCGAACATCAGTTATACCGAAAGTTTCACAAAAGTACTCCTTATCTTCTGGGTGCAACAATTCCTCATCTGAATTTTCACGGTACCCGTAAGGACCATCCTTCAATTGTTCTAACAATTCAGATAACTCTGGCAGTTGCTGCATGGTGGCATCAATTCTCTTGTCCGTACTGATATTGTTCGGGATTTGATTTGTAGTTCTGGCCTCCACTGTAATAGGTAAGTCCATGGATTGGTCCTCCGAGCAGTTCCCGAACTCTCAATCTTCTAACCTTGGAATTATTCTCCTTCTCTGATCTCTCGGAAAGAGGTATGTGTCGTAAACTTCCTGTGACCTCTCGCTCTTCTTCGCCATTTTTTCGATGCATTCCCAGATCTGGGGTTGAAAATATTTAAGGAAATTCCTTTTTTTTGTTTTCGTAACAGCTAATATTTACCTTGTTCAGCGTCCATTCCCTTCTTAAACGGAGAAATGGCATAATAATGGTTATTGAAAGATTTAGTAGAGTTGTTCATTGTGACGCTTAGTATAATAAATATCAGTAAAAAACTTACGCAATGTTTCAAATGTTTTAAAAATGTTTTAAAGACTAATTAAAATCAGTGCTTCTATAATTTTTCGGTCGTACGGTGATTCATATTTGACTAATCAAATTGTGGCTGTCCATTCAAACTGTTTTTCATATGGGCATTTACATGCAGTGCTGGCCGGTGACCTATGTCATAGCATATGAATTTTGGTCATAGTCATATCGGTCATATTAAATGCTATATAATAAAAAATACTTTTTACTATGACTCTTACTATATTAAATAAAGGTCATACAGGTCATTTAGATCACTGAATAGCTGCCGCAACAAATTTGGACCGACAGATCCTCGATTTTGATTGGCTAAGAGCGACGAAAAAAAGATTAGGCCGGAATTACTCATAATTTTACTAATGAAA
>CAJVPY010001317.1:0-20016 GCA_910591965.1 Dentiscutata erythropus | reverse complement strand
AAAGAATTCTGTAGCAATAAAAAATTAAATTTGTGCTTACTAAATTAAGGCATCGTTAAATTAAAAATCTCGTTTCACGTCTGTCGTCAAATATTACAATCATGATTCAAAAATCAGGTTGTTATTACTTCGTATATATGTATCATTAGGAAACATATGTAATACCTGGGTATAAATCATAATCGGGTCCTTCCAAACCCGTAGAGGGTACACCGCAAGGGGGGTACCCACGTCCGAAAAATACGGTATTTTATTAATAAAATATTGTGTTATATAAGATTTTCTATATTTTTATTAATAAAAATATAGAAACTTTTGCATCACACAATTTTTTGCCAACAAAATATATATTTATACTCTAAGTAAACTTGTTTAGCACTAAAAAATACATTAGTTTAATATAGGTTGCTATATTTATTATAAAAATTAAAGAGAAAATGCTTAGTTTTGAATTTTTGATAAAAAATTCTAAAATTAAGTATATTCACTTCAATATTTATGATAAATATAGCAATATATGCCAAACTAATGTATGTTTTAGTGCTGAACTAGTTTACTTAAAACATAAAGATATATTTTATTAATAAAATATTGTGTTATATAAGATTTTCTGTATTTTTATTAATAAAAATATAGAAACTTTTGTATCACGCAAGTTTTTGCTAACAAAATATATATTTATACTCTAAGTAAACTTGTTTAGCACTAAAAAATATATTAGTTTAATATAGATTGCTATATTTATTATAAAAATTGAAAAGAAGATACTTAATTTTTAATTTTTGATAAAAAATTTCAAAATTAAACTTCTTTTCTTTAATTTTTATAATAAATATAGCAAACTATGCTAAAATAATATATTTTTTAGCACTGAACCAGTTTACTTAGAACACAATGATGTATTTTATAGATAAAATATTGCGTTATACAAGATTTTCTATATTTTTATTAATAAAAATATAGAAACTTTTGCATCACACAATATTTTACTAATAAAATATATATTTATACTCTAAGTAAATTTGTTCAGGATCAAAAACTATATTTAAATATATTAGTTTGCAAATCTAATTCAAACTTATAGTAAAGTTTGAGTTTAGTTTAGCTGGATACAAAAAAAATAAAAATAAAAAAGGTATTTAATAAAAGACTATGAGGTTAGAAAGTATATATAAGTGAATTGAGTATGCTTTTACGATTGTGTTATGTGATATCACCAACAAAAATTATGCATAATATTACCAAATTAATGGTGAACTTTAATCTCAATTATTTTGGCTTCTAGTAATTAAAATCTAGTGAACTTTTTTTATTTAAAAGTGCTATATCTTCTCTACAAAATAAATAAAAAAATTAGCAAGTTTATAACTAGTCGCCAAGATAATTGAGATATACAATGATGAATAAAATTTGATATATTATGATAGATTATTTAACTTATCTCTGTAGTAATTAGATTTAGCTAAATTTTTTTTATATTGTAGAGAAGGTATATATCTATTAGATAAAATAAAAATTGTTAATTTTAGACTAATAATTATTGAAAAAATTAGCTTAAATATTTGATCTATAAAATTTTTAATTTTTTTAATTTCTTAGCTAATTATTAATTAAAATTTAATCAAATTTTTACAGTAGGTAGAGAAAAAGTTCCTCTATAAGCTAGTAAAATTTCATTAAAATTAGATTGATAGTTATTAAAATATTCGCATAAAAACACAAATACTTACAGACTTTATCAAAATCCTAAAAGTAAAGTTAAATAACTTGCTAATTATACAAGCATGTGATCTAAAAATGATATAAAATAATCTTTAAAAAGTAAGGATTACTATAGTCAAATCAAGGATATAAATTAATTAGTAAGTTTTTGAGTTATAAGCCAAGTCCTTAGGTGTAAAAATATTTTTATTACCCCCTGTAGATTAATTTACCTTATAGTGTGGTTTATATTTTTGTACTTTGCTGCAAATTCTACACCATCGATTTCATTATTTACACTTGACCCAAATGGAGCTAACAGGTGGGATATAACTTTATATACTTTAGAGTTTGTTTTCTTTTTTTCAACTAGGCTACATGGGTTGACTTAGTAAAAACTACACAGTGATTGTCTTTCAATAAAAAGGCCATATATTTACTCTTTGTTTTTTTTTTTTTTTTTTGGTATTAAGGTGAGGCCTTGCTCATATCTTTATTGGGTAATTTATACAAGTAATTACATAAAATATATAAAAACTTAATTTGTATATTGACAAAATCATATAAATTACATTCAAGAATAAGAGCTCAGACTAGAAGCTCAACTAAAGCTCAGAGAACTTTTGGCTAAACTAATTATCTGTAACCTAAACCTACTAGAGTGGTTAAGACTTATCTAGATTTTTATAGTTAGTATGTAGTTAAAAAATGTACTGTATTGAATCTACAATGTGGACCAAAGTTGAACTTTTTGTACTGCTTGTCCTTTTGGAGGACAATTTCTGTCCTCATCATGTAGTTGGTCTGCAAGGTCACAAGAACATGAGTAAGTAAATTTTCTTTGTTAGAATTGATTACATTTGTGAGTAAGTATCTGAGTTGTATTTACCGTATTGTGTATTGGTATGCCATGTTGTTTTTTCTATTGTGCAAAATGTTTACAGTATGGCTTCTGGATTTGGTTATAAGTTTCTATAGATGTCTTTAGCAATATTTGAATAATAAGTATTATTTTTGTATTAACAATAATTCAATATATATATATATATATATATATATTAAAAATTCAGCAGTCATGCCAAACCTTTTATTAGATTTACTGCACTTGGCTCTATCACATGCAGACTTTTCGCCAAAACACTAGCTTTAGCATCTAAATTACAAGCTTTAACTAACTCAGTTATTTACTAGATACTTATGTTTGATCTGCTATAGCTGATTGTGTCTATGCATCTATCCCTTCTGCAACTAGAAGTAAATAGGTACATATTAACTGGAATCAGCTGCCTGTCATAACTGCTAATTTCTTTAAGATCTTCCTCTTCTTAATAACTAAGCAAGAGAATTCCATAATCCTTGTCTCAAGAATGACAAGTATACTAAAAAAAACTAAAACTAAAAAAAATTAAAACAAAAAGTGGAAAATCTACAAAACCTAAGCAAAAACCAAATAAAACAAAAAAAAAAAAAAAGAGAAAAAAAAGAGAAAGACAAAAAGAAGAAAGCAAAAACTATAAAAGTAATGAGTATCTCGATGCTTGAAGAAATAAATGTTTTAGTTAAAAATTATTTAATACTCTGTAAAACAATCTCTACCTTCACTTTACTTTGGTATTAAAATAGTTCTTGTTATGTGAGAATACGAAATTTTTCTTATTTACTCATATCGATACAAAACCAAATGATTGATCTTTGTTTACCTACTACTCATACGTGTTCTTTAACAGTCATCAGATATAGAGCACCTGTCTGCCTTGTGACTACTTCCTGATTTGGTAATGTAAACAATGTCGATCTTTTACTGGAAATACGCTGAAATTCTCACTTTTTGGAAAAAATTTTGAGAGAAATATTAAAAACCCAGCATGAATATGTAGAGTGGTTTTCAGAGTCAAGTACTTCAAATCTTCAAAGAATGTCTTTTAAAAAACTTATTTGTTATTTTTTTTTTCTTTATTGTCTCTCAGTTGCTTCATTAGCGAAGACTGCTTTTTACACCAAGCCTGTCAACACCAAAATTTTATCTTGTATATCAACGCTTTTGGCTTGCATGCTAAATATGTCAAAGGAGTCTCTAGGAAAAGAATATAATCTAGTTGTAACTTTGCAAGAACTGCCCGATAGTCGTGTTAGCTTACTCCAACAACTTTTTGTTTTTTATTTGGTAGGAAAATTTGGTACAAGTGATTGTTAGGAAGAGTTAGATGAATAAAAAAAATCAATAATTCAATATATTAATTAAGTATTAATTCCATATTAACAATAATTCTGTAACCATTCAGTATATTAATTAAGTATTAATTCTGTATCAATAATAATTCCATATCTATTCAATATATTAATTTAAGTATTAATTTTGTATCAACAATAATTCTGTATCTATTTACTATATTAATTAAGTATTAATTTTGTATCAACAATAATTCTGTAATTATTCAATATAATAATTAGTATTAATTCTGTATCAACAATAATTCTGTATCTATTTAATATAATAATTAAGCATTAGTTCTGTAGCAAACGGCAATTTTGTATCTATTCAATATATTAATTAAGTATTAATTCTGTATTAACAATAATCCCGTATCTATTTAATATATTTATTCTATATTAATTTATTATATAACCTTATTATTTCATATATTTAGATTATATTCTGTAATTTTCTTTATTATTTTAGTATATATTTTTCTATAGTGAAATTTTGAAATATTAGCAATTTTATAATTTTAAGTTAAAGTTAGGTTAGAGTTAGGTTAAAGTTAGGTTAGAGTTAGATTAGAGTTAGAATTTAGATTTAAGGTAGTGTAAAATTGTGAAAGAAATATTTTTGCTTAGTTATAAAATAGGTATTACTCTGATAAAATTTTGAGATATTGGTGATTTAATGATAGGAGATACAAAGTGTATGAAGTACTGACTAGTTCAGTTCTATATTTATTTTAAGATAAATTTTAAATTTTTTTTTTAATTTGGCAGTCTTGCCAATACTGTTTATTAGATTTATACTAAAGTATTTTTGGTTACAAATATTATAAATACAGTTACACCTATCTAATGTTAATTACTGGTATTAGCTCATCTAGTTATTAATTTAAGTATCTATATGCAATCTGCTATATAAGATTTTACATCTTTATTTCTAAATTACTAGATAGTTCCCAAACCTATTGTATCATATATATTCTACTTATATATTACTGTACAATGTCCAATAACTAACTTCTACCTTATCACATTACTTCTAATTCATTTTTTGTATTACTTCCAAATAGAGCTATGATCTGGGCCAAAAAATAGCAACCCAGGTTTAACCCAGGTCAACCATTTTTGACCTGAGTTGACCCTTGTCAATAGTTACATAGGTTAAGCTTGAAAATATATTAAAATATAACCATTTTAACTTAAAAAATCTTGGGTTTTGTATCAAAAAAAAACTTTGATCTTGCTCATAATTAGAGTTCTTTCATTTTATACATCAGAAAAACCTAGTTATTGCAATCTATCTATCTATTTACAGCTATTATCATAATTCCTGAAACACCTGATAAAAATTAGCCAAATGATTGTTTGGCCGATTTGGTTAAGTATAATTCATTATATAATAAAAATAATAAAAAAAGTTATTATGACCAATTATTATAACAATAATGTCAAATTATTAAATTTTCATTCCAACGCTTGTCCAAAAAGCTTGGTGTATTTAGTTTGTACAAAAATTTATGAAAAAGACTACTTGTGTCAACCAATAAACCTTAGCAAGAAATCTAAAAAAGAGACAAGATATAAATTAGACTTTTATAACAAATATATTACACGAAAAAGTGCCGCTATTAAAAAGTTAATATGATCATGAATTTTTTGACTGGTTTAAAAATAAATCTCAGATTAGGATTCTAAGCGACCAAGATATACATATTAATATTTGTCGAGAATGTATGAAGAATTATTAAAATTAAAAATTTTATATGTTTATATTTAGAGAATTATTTTTTATACACCTAATTTATTAACTGTACTCTCCTGCAGATTTATATTTTTTTAAAGCTTTGAGCGAAGATATCATAACAACCAACAAGCCAAATATTTTTTCCTTGCATTCTACAGATTCGTAGAATTCAAATAAAAAAAAATTCATCGAATTTGGCCTATTAGTTGCTAAAATATCATTGCTCAAAGTTTGAAAAAAATCAAAACGTCTATCAAAACAAACAATACAAATTTTTTTAAACTTTGAGTGAAGATATCTCAGTAACCACTAGGCCAAATTCGATGAATTTTTTTATTTGAATTTTACGAATTTGTAAAATGTAAAGAAAAAAAATTCACTTGGTGGTTGTCATGATATCTTCGCTCAAAGTTTTAAAAAAAGCCAAAACGTATATCAAAACAAAAGCTGTATCAAAATTTTCTCAAAGTTTAAGCGAGGATATCTTGACAATCACTAAGCCAATTTTGATGAAATTTTTTTTATTTAAATTCTACAAAGCTGTAGAATGCAAAGAAAAAAAATTTGTTGAAATTGACTTAGTGTTGTCGAGATATCTTCATTCAAAGTTTTAAAAAAAACCTCAAATGTATATCAAAACAAAAGCTGCACCAAACATTTTCTCAAACTTTGCACGATGATATCTCAACAACCACCAAGCCAAATTCAATGAATTTTTTTTATTTGTATTCTACAGATTCGTAGAATTCAATTAAAAAAAATTCATCGAAATTGGCTTGGTGGTTGTTGAGATATCCTTGCCCAAACTTTGAGAAAATTTTGGTGCAGCTTCTGTTTTAATATACGTTTTGAGTTTTTTTAAAACTTTGAGCAAAGATATCACGACAACCACCAAGCCAATTTCAATGAATCTTTTTTTCTTTGCATTCTACAGATTCGTAGAATTCAAATAAAAAAAAATACATCGAATTTGGCCCAGTATTTGCAGAGATATCTTCACTCAAAGTTTAAAAAAATTATATTGTTTGTTTTGATAGACGTTTTGATTTTTTTCAAACTTTGAGCAATGATATTTCAGCAACTAATTGGCCAAATTCGATGAATTTTTTTTTATTTGAATTCTACGAATCTGTAGAATATAAAGCAAAAAAGATTCGTCAAAATTGGCTTGGTGGTTATTGTGATATCTTTACTCAAAGTTTTAAAAAAATGTAAATCTGCAGGGGATATGGTTAATAAATTGGGTTTGGGTCAAAATCTCAACAAACAAAATCCCGACAGGTCATAATCCCGACAAAAAAATCCTGACAATCAAAAATCTCGACAAATCCTGACAATCAAAAAAAGTGTTCGTTGAGCAATTTTACTATATAAAATTACCTATACTCTAATTCTAACCTAGGTACATACGACATTTTATATATAAATAAAATTCAGTAATAGTCTAATTTAATTCTTGAATATTGATGTTTAAAAATATTAGTTCATTATTTCAAATATTTTTAATTTTTTCAAACATTTTTAATATAATTCGAATTATTTCGAATTATTTAGCTCGTATAGTGCATAGTAATTTATTTCTATCTGTTTCATTTTTGAATTTTGTCATTTACAATTATAGCACTTTAATTTCAAATATTTTTAATATTTTTAAATATTTTTAGTATAATTCGAATTATTTCGAATTATTTTGCACTTATAGTTCATAGTAATTTATCTAAATCTGTTTCATTCTTCAATATCATGTTTAAAAATTTTAGTTCTTTAACTTTAAATTTTTTTAATTTATTCAAACAAATTTAATACAATTCAAATTATTTCAAATTATTTTGTGCTAATAGTTCATAGTAATTTATCTGAATCTGTTTTATTTTTGAATTTTGTGTTTAAAAATTTTAGCTCTTTAATTTAAATTATTTTTAATTTTTTCTAACATTTTTTATATAATTTGAATTATTTTAAATTATTTTGTGCTTAATTGTTCACATTAATTTATCTCAATCTGTTTTGAATTATTTCAAATTATATTGCATAAAATTTTGTTATTTCTTGCGTAATATTGCGTAATTATCTTACGTAATATTTCATAATTATATATTTCGCAATATTGCGAAAGTTATTACATAATATTATAGTTTTCTTACACTTTGTAAATTATTGCACAATATTATGCCCTATTAAATTTGCTGATGTAGAAAAAGTTACTGAATATACAGATAAAAATATATATAGGATACATACTACTCTGTTAGATTTATCTCATAAATAGACTAGCTTAAGTTAGTAAATCCTAAAGCTGGGTATGAAATCTATAGATGTTACAAAATTTTATATATAAATAAATGAGTTACACCTTAGTTAGGTGTATATACAATAGCAGTTGTAACCAGAAGGTTTAAATAGACACCTTCATAGTTAAGGTGTAGGTATAGCAGATAGTGTAGAACATTTGGGTAGACTACTTAAATTAAATATCAAAAGTGCTTGCTATTACTTAATAAAAAATCACATTGGCTATAGAGATCACCTTAATACCAAAAAAATAAAAAATAAAAAGTAGGTAATGTAATATTAAACCAATTAACTGTAGTGATTATGATATGCTCTAACTACAAGTAATAGTTTGCTCTATTGTATAGATTATAGGTAATTAGTTGGAAAATATTAAATTTCTATTTACTGTATTTGCTCATAATAACGTGCAGGGGTGTAGTTTTGAATTTCGGCCTAAATTAAGCTTAACTCGGGCTGTGTCTCAAAATAACACTCCTGTGAGTTATTATGGTACTTAATATTGTTATAAATTAAAATGTACTACTTTACTTCTATACTTGACATTTATAAAAATAAAATAAAATAAATTTTTATTTTTAGGGGATTGATACATATACCGTTATCTTTGTTATTCGTACCCTAAACTTAATCATCGAATCGAATGATATCGGAGCTCCAAAATTCAAACCCCACTTTTTTGATTAGTAATAATGCTTACTAATCAAAATGGTATTTGAATTTTGGAGCTCCGACATTATACGATGCGATGATTAAGTTTAGAACAAAAATAACGGTATGAATATTAGTTTCCTATATATATATAATTTTATAAAATTTTCGATTAAAACTCAATTATTATAAAACACACCTATGGTGTTTTACACCTATTATATATTTTTCTAAGTTTTTATAATTTTTGTATATAAATTTTCAATACAAATTTTTTCACGTTAGGGTTAGAGTTAGAGTTTGGGAAGGGTTTTCTAGGGCATAGTCCATGCTGATTAATTAGCCAGTTTTTGAGAAAACATATACATAGGTGTAAAACACCATAAGTGCGTTTTAGTAAACTCCTTAAAATTAAATTATTGAAATATTATAATTTTATTTATATTTCTTTCTAATCTTAGAGGAAGTGTCAATTTAAATAAACATTATATTACATTGCAAAAAGAATTATTGTTACGTGTAAAAACTAAATATTATAAAGATATTCTAATTGGCTATTTAATTTTAGAGAAAACTTAAAAATAGAGAGGAAAAAACATTATATGAAAATGTAATTTCAAACCACCTAAAGCTTAAACATGCTTGAACATCGCCTTTGGATATATGATATATACTATTTGGCATTATATACAGTACTCAAGATCTTTTTAAAGAATTCATTTTTAAAATTGAATAGTACTGGGTACTATTCACAAATCCAGTAATTTCATAAAGAATTCATTTTTAAAATTGAATAGTACTGGGTACTATTCACAAATCCAGTAATTTCATAGTGAAGAAGAGGGTACTTTATATAATAGGATATTATTTTCGAGGGATACATATTATACTAGGGTGTCCAGGGTTTTGCAGTGGCAAAATTTGCTCAAAAATTCTGTGCGCAGAATAATAAATTATTGGCAGATGCAGTCCATTGTAATAAAAATTTTTTTTGATTCTTTTTATGCTTTTGGTTTTAGGCATTATTTATACATCACTGCAGTATTTGCAAGTTTAACAGTAATTGCAACAGAATTTTTAAGTTAGAACAGCAGTACTCTAGACACTCTACAATATACAGTAATATGGTAATACTGCATATCAAAAAACCAGAACCGGGTAATGGCATTATCCAGATCCTCCTTTTGTGCAAGGACTTGATGTTTCAAATCCTTCCAGAAATCAATACCCTAACTTAGCCCTTGCGAAACTACTCGCAGGCAGCCCTGCACCTTGCGGAGGTTTGGAACAACTAGGGATGGGCTCGGTTAGGTTATAGTCGGCATATTAGTCGACTAGCTGACCGGCTAGTCGATGCCAAAATTTTTATTTCCTGGTTAATAAATCATAATTATTGCTTAATTCAGTATGAAGTGCACATTACAGAATTATTGCAAGAAGTACCTGTCACGTAACGACAATCAAAAATTAATTCCGGCCAAAAATTACGTAACAACTGTACAATGCGGCCAAAATTTGTAAATCGCAGCAGGAGAATCTGCTGTGGTACGACAGCTAAGGTATTTTTATTGCAGGATAGTAAAAAGGCAGGCATATTTTGTATACAAATCACTTTCAAAAGTTTATTTTATTTTATTTTATGCTTTTTATCTAACAATCAAGCAATTTTTTTTGATGATTTACAATAATCGAATTTCTTACAGAAATCACGTACAAATCGTGATAAATTCTAAATCGAATGAAAATTTTTTATTTTAATTTCATAAGGTTCAAAACTTCGATATTGGTATTTGAGAAAGTAATGTCTGGCAATAAAAACAGCATTCATGCCATAGCCACTCATGAGGGTTTTTCGGACTTCTTCTCGGTCGAGAGTAGCAGGAGTTATAGAATTAAAATAAAAAAATATCAAAATTAGATAGGTAGTTGTTGAGAAATTTTTACTAAAAAATTTAGAAAAAATTAGCCGCAGCTTTCTTTTATAAGTGTCTAAACTTTGAATAAAGATTATTTGGCGCTCACCTGATCAAATTTGCTAAAATTAAAATAAAAAAATTGATCAAATTTGGTCAGTGAGTGAATGATCGTTCAAAGTTTAGATACTCATAAATATAAGTGCGCGGCTTATCCTTACTAAAACTTTTAGTAAAAATTTTTCTACAACCGTCAATAAATTTTTTTTATTTATTTAATTCCATAAATTTACAGAACTAAAATAAAAAAAAATTATTGAATCTGAATCAATGGTTGTTGAGAATTTTTTAAAAAAGAAATTTTACTCCGATTTTGTTTTAAAAATTCGAATGTTTTTAAACCTTTAGTGAAGATTCCTCATAAACCAACTATCCAATTTCGATAAAATTTTTATTTTATTTTAATTCTACAAAAGTGTAGAATCAAAATAAAAATTTTATTGAGTTTAATTATTGCGCTTTGCAAAAAAGTGTGACCCTGTGATTTCACGGTGATGACGGCGGAAAAATTTCTGAGATTTTAATTCCCTATTGATCATAATTTTCAATCAATAAAGTCTATATTTTATCCAAAATCTTTAAAATTCTCCAAAATTCGAAAAATCCACTAGAATCGGATGATTTCTCGTGATTTTACATGACATCATGAGGTCACACATTTTTGCAAAGCGCAATAAGTAGTTAAGTAGTTACTGAGGAATATTCGCTAGAATCTTGAAAAAATTTTAAAAATTTTAAAAGGATCAATATTTTGATTATTTGATTGGTTGGTTATAGCATGTGAACAGAACTTTTTTCACCATGATATCGATATTGTATAACACAAAAATATAAATATTTGTCGCTCGATTAAAGAATTGATTAAGTAATTGATCGCTATTAACCGATAACCGACCGTAGCTGACCCTAGTTACAACTACATAGTATTCATGCTATAAAAAAAAACCTGGAAACTATAATTTAGATTATAAAAATTATGAAATACAGTATGATTGTTAGAAAACTAACAGATAAATAATTAATCAATAGAGTATAATCTGATAAAATGGAAAAATTAATTCTATTTCAGGAATTGAATAATAAATTTAAAAAGAATAATGCAACTTGAGAAATAATCGGAACAAATAACTTATTAATCAGTAAAATACTATTTTGATGAAATAGAACTAAAACCGAGAAAATTAATACCGATACTATTTACAAAAAATGAATGTAATAAATTTCAAGATAAATATGAAATAATAACAATTTGAGAAAAATTTGAGAAATAATCCGAACAAAAAAAAGACAAGCAAAGAAAAATAGAAATATCGACATTATTGTAATACAAATATTTAGTCATCATCAATAAAGAAGATAGACTATTCAGGTCACACCTTTAACATTAAATAAAAAAAGAAGATAGCTATTCGTAGTATTACAATTAGGTCATACAGACTAGGGCTGTTAAGTGGTCCGACTCAAACCGATTGACCGGGTCCTGTCTTTTTTGGGACGGACCGTTGGTCCTAACATTGTTATAGATAATGTACGTACGTACATTAAAATATCTAATTATAGTCGTGAGAAAACTTTTTATGAAGTCATATGCTAAGCAGTGAATACTTAATTACATGTTTGGTGCTTACATATAACTGTTCTGAATTTGGAAAACTAAATTTCTTTAGCGTAAATCAGGTGCGTGCATAATTAAACCAACATGTATAGAATACTCCAACCTCATATAGTGATTTTTCAATCATGATACTAAGTTAGTTGGATGTTTAATTAACCAAAAAAAAATAAAAGTCTTAAACTAAATCGTTACGATACAGTATTAATATGTTCTTGTTATTTGAGAGAAGCTACTCATTACTATCATATATTACGTGTACTCTATTAGAGGTTTAAACAATGACAAAATTTAAAAATTTTAAATACTGTTAATCTCTATTTATTATAATAACTGGTTTTTTTAACAAGAGTTAGATATACAAATTTGATATATTTAATTAGAATTATTGTCTAGATATACAGTACTTATAGTACAAGTTCATTAAAAATATACCTACAAAAATTATGTACATGATTCTCAAAAGTCATGCGTATTTCATCACTAATAATAATAGACAGGTAGCTTTTATTTAAAAAACTAATAATTTGAATGGAGTTTATAATAATAACAGGTAATAATACAATACGTTGATGCAACTTATGTAGCATTTAATTGGTCTGATAATCGGTCCATCCAGTCTCATACTGATCAGTCCTGGACCGCAGTTCGGTCCAACTTTTTAAAAGACCGTCGGTCTTTGAACCAAGACGGACCGGACGGATCGATTAACAGCCCTAATACAGACTACGGATGCTAACAGCTTGATCCATCTTGTATATTTATTATTATAAAACCGATCAATCAATAGAGTCGATTGAGTCGTCAGCATTGTAATGCAGACTACCAATGTATTGTAATATAAAGTCGACAATTTATGTTTGAAAGGTTGCACAAAGGAATTCCAAAATTGAAATACGATATATGTACAAATAAACAGAACTACTCTGGCAATACAAACAAAATGCTCAAATTGACAGTAGACACTTTTTTACAATCCATTTATAAAACCATACCGATATGAATTCAGTAAAGGGAAGCCTGTAAGTATATCTAAACAGATATGAATGACATAATTGAAGCAGTATTCTAATTGTCTTGCATTGTATTCGTGCGCCCATTTATCTGAAAAATCCATTTGACCCCTTACAATACGGACATTCAATTTTCTTGGTGAATTTGGCGCAGGTCAGAGATTATTTTCAATAATCCAAACTGAGATACATATTAAGTAAAGCCTTTAATTCGGCTCATTAATATTCTTACATTGAGTTAAATCATACGGCTTAATTGTTACGATAGGAGCACTCTTAGAAGCTAAAAGGTTGTTGAAAATACCGTACTGTACATTCTCTTCATTTATATTTTTATATAATCATTTTAATTATTTTTTCTCACACTATGGCCATTTTAAAACTCTGTTTATTTACTGTTTATTGTGCGATGATTAAAATTATGTCATACAATGTTGCATCGTTTTTTTCGATTAAAGAACTTCGAATCGAGATACTAGCCTAGCCATAAATAAATTAGCTTATATCAATTTACCGGCTAATCTATTATTAGTAAATTCTCAGACACCAAATTCCATAAATGTATTACTCCGATTGGAAATTTCCGAGTACTATATACATATAAGGGAGCAAAATAAACGCCCGTTATTTATTTTCACCTTTTTATTATACTGTGGCTTACAGCGTAATACAAAGTTTTCAATAATACTATTTGACTAAAAATCTTTTTTATTTTTATTTATTTTATTTGCTATAATGGTTAATAATAATACATATAGTTTTCCAGCAGTTTTGCAAGAATACAAAATAAATATATATATATATATATAATTTTAATATAGGATGTACAAGAATTTTAGAACGGTCTCGAGTTTCCCGGATCTTAATTCCGGAAATCCTTTATCATGACCGGGTTCAAATCTCCAGCTAACCAAAAGTTAAGACGGAATAAAAACCAAAAGCTTTATGTTACGTGAAACAATCATTTCGTGAGGTCTTACGTAACCAATATACTGCTTCTATATAAATACGGAAGATTTCGATATGAACATATCAGTTCGATACTCTTCTTTTTTTAGCAAAGCTCTATATTATTAGATGTATTCAAATGCTAAGGAAGGTAGGCTTCTTTGTAAATATGTATACTGTTAGCCCTATCAAAACTAGTATGCGTGAAAGACCGATTTATTATTAGTTTTAAAAATTATTTTTTCTGAAAGAAGCATATTACTAAAAGCACGTTCGAGATCTGCGCCGTCATTAAATCGAAAGAGCGTAAACGATATTTAAAAATATGTTATAGCTAAAAACTTCATAATTTTATTTAGATGTTAACTGTACGTAGTGCAGATTTGCAGTTAACAAAATTCTTTATTGTGTTAGGTTAGCGTTCATATTAGGGTTAGATTTTAACAAGTTATACGTATACGTAGTAAATTCGCTCTGATCATTTACCTAGTTTAGAACATCTACGCCACATAGACTGATCTTGTGACCTTGGATAATAAGCTTATTAAATATTATAAATTCAGTGGTCATCTTTCTACGTATCAGTTCAGTTTTGATAGGAATTATACTAGTTATATATATATATTTTAAAAAAACATATGGGTGCATAAATTATTAGATCCAAAAACTAATACAGAAGAGATTTAAAAAGCATCCCGATGAGTGTAATGTTGGAGCTCTAGAAAAGAGAGATTGTGAGTTAATATTATTTATAAATGCATAATACCTATATCGTGAATATTTAGTGAATATTTACGGAATATTAGCATTAAGTTATCGCGAGTGGTTAGAAAAGGAATTCGAAGGAGGGAATATCAAAAATTATGATTATTCTAAATTTTGTGATTTCATTGAACTTGGCAGAGGTAACATAACTATTTTTTTTTTTTTTTTAGAAATTATCTATAAATTCTGATTATTTTTACTTTACTAAAGGTAGCTACAGCATTGTTTATTCTGCTGATTACCGTGGAAAAAAGATTGCATGCAAAAAATCTGAGGTGATATATTAATCATTATTAGTATCCTATTCCACTAATTCTTCATAGCTGATATTTTATATAAAATATATAGTTCAAACAGCACAATGAAAATAATCATGAAAACATAGTTAAATTCTTAGGAAGTACAGCATGTAAGATATATTAATATAGTTTTATTCCACGTTTATATATGATCTCATGACGAAATTTAACTATTTTAATCAGTGGAAAAACAATTTTCCAGCAGTGCTTTCATTATTTCCCAATAAACTGACGAAATAAATACATTCTTGGAAATTGTTTTTTCACCTATTAAAGTAGTGATTGTAAGTAGAGCTTGGAACCGATTTTATTTTTCATATGCTAAACCCGATTAAAACCGGTTTTAACATATGAAAAATAAACCGATTCCAAACTCTAATTGTAAGTTGTTAAACCTGTTGCACGATCATATAAAACGAAGAGTATCACTTTATTTCCTACTACTGGCAAATAATCTGGAAGATCTCCGATCATGTAATGTCTTCAGGTTCTCACATAGTCGGAGTTATTCCAAATGTTGTGGGAATAAATAGTACTTATCATATCTATCATTAAATATTACTATTTATAATAAAATAATGATAATAGATATAGTGACATTATAAAAAAGATTTTGTTTTTATGTTGTTTATGCTATATTTTTTAAATTAACCCGTATTTAAACTATAAATAATTATTAGGTTCAGACGATTATATATTACAGTTTGCAAATGGTGGCAATTTGAAAGACTATTTGCAAAGCAAAACGCATGAAGGCATTTTTAAAATCATGTGGACCGAACTTATTCAGATTGCAGAAAAAATTATTGTCGGGATGCAATATTTGCATGCTAATAAAATTATCCATAGAAATCTGGTAAGTATTAATTTTATCTCTGACTAATCTTAAACTGATTATTAATATAGTTATAATTTTCAGAATCCTAAAAATATTTTGATAAATGACCATAAAATCTTGATTTCTGGTTTTGGATCAGCATGGAAATTTGATGAAAGTTTGTTAACATTTCCTGAAAGATTAACATTCGAATATTTTGACCCTCAAATTTTTATCCAAGATCAATTCATCCCAAACATTAAATCGGATGTATATAGCTTAGGAGTAATATTATGGGAACTTACAAGCGGAATTCGTCCTTTTTCAAAGTTTCCAAATAAGCTTTCCTTAATCCATAATATTCCAAAAGGCAAACGAGAAAAAACAGTTCCTGGCACTCCTTCAATTTATGCAAATCTTTATAAGAAATGTTGGAGTACTAATCCGAAAAAACGTCCGGAACTAAAAGAAATTTCGCGTAAAATTGAACAATCTAGAGAAGCAGCTAAAATAATTAAGAATCGTATATCTTAAGATTATCGTATCGCATGAAATCTGAATGAAACAATTAAAAATCGTGTACCGTAGAATAGTTTATCTTAACTGGTAAATCGTAATAATTAAAATCGTGTATTTTTGCCGGCAAATCTAGATGAAAAAATCGAACAATCTAGAGAAGCGGCTAAAATAATCAGATAAGACAAACTTATTCAATTACAAATGATGAAAATTATGCAAAGAATAATTTAAATATATTATTTAATAAAAAATATAAGATTTAAGCTTATTATTTATTTAATAAAATCAACCAATTTTTTTTTAAGTTAATTTATTTTTCGATTTCTACCAATAAATAGTTAATGCCAAGAAATATTCTTAAAACAAAGTAATGTTCTATTGGCCACTGCTTAAAGTATCGGGGTCTTATTCAATCATTCCATTTTAAAATTGAATAATACCCGCAAGTACCGTGTGAATAATGAGGCCCTAATTTCCCCACTAGTTATGATTGGGATGAATGTAATACTGCTTCTAATTGGATAAATTAGATCATGCCAACTTAAGTTCTTAAAAAAAAAAATTTTCAAAATGTTTCTATTTGTTCTGTTTGCAAAAAGAGGTGGAAGTATTTATTTATGCACTTTCAGAATTTTTTTTGCTTATGAAAATAAATTGAAAATAATCGAAAACATTAAGTGCCAAGAAATTTATTTTTTTGCTAGTAAAAATAATAATCGAAAATAATCGAAAGCATTAACTAAATAAGTTCTTCAACATAACCAAGAAAATTTTTATCTTTTTGCTAGTAAATATAATTTGAAAATAATTGAAATCATCAATGAAAATAAGTGCTTCGACACAACCAATAAATTTTTTATAAAGTTTTTGTCTTATACATTATTTTCAAAAATAAAATTTATTGAAAGACCTATGTTTACAAACTTTCTTGTAATTTATAATATACCCAACTAGTGTATAAAACCTCACCCCAAAAACATGTGAATAGTGTGCACAATGCACTCTTAATTTGTGAGTAATTTTAAAATTAGTACACTATAAATTTTTATAGAGAATTATTATTTGCACACTAGTGTGTACACACAGGGTATTGTTATTACTCGAAATTTAGCTCATAAAATTACTTTGGGGTTCTAACAAAAAATAATCTACGCAAAATTTTAGTATAAATACTCTCTAACCCTAATCTCTAATCCTAACCCTAACCAATTTCAAACCATTAAAGATTTTTAGAGTTGGATAGCTTCTTTACTATATTTTATTCAAAGTTTGCTAAGATAGCAATACAATAAAATTTTCAAAATTAATATGCTATTTTTTTAAAATAAATAAATATATAGTAAAAGCTCTATAAATGCTACTTTATAAATACACATCCTCTCTAAATGCATACTCAACCTCTAGCCCAAATATATGCAAGGTCTCTATAAATACACCTTTTCTTATTCTCTAAGTGCATGTTGTTAAAGTTTAGTCCCAAAAGCTGCATTTATAGAGGTTTTTTTTTTTTTTTTTTTTTTTGTGAGGTTTTTTCCTCAGTTCCTTTATTATTCATTATGTAGGGGTTACAATGTAAGTTTATATAAATTTTTGGGGAAGTGGGGATAGAGCTACTTTACTCTAGACCTTAACCTTAGCTAGGCAGGTCAAAGACCTCTAGACTATGAAGTAAGAATATCGTGAGAAGAAGTGTTAGAACTAATGTATTTATTTATCCATGAGTATAATTTGCTTCTTGTTAATCGGTCTGAGGATACCAAGTAAGATGGTAAGGTTATTGGATTATTATTTAATGTTTGTGCTAGTAAGGTTATTGGATTATTATTTGATGTTTGTGCTGAATTATTATTTGATACCGTTATTCTGCTTGGAATCCAGATTTGTTTGTGTATTTCTTTTAGTATATTATGATGTAATTCGGGAGCTAGACTTATAGCTGTTTTCTTATTGCGAGTAGGTACAACAGTCTCTTCTGTGATAATGCCAATAGGAGTCTGATTCTGAATATGGGTTTGGGTAAATTTTGAATAAAATTATCAGTATGAACAAGATATAAGTTGTGCTTTGAGGCTAATTGTGTGAGTGTATTGTTAATAAGTATATAAAGGGAGATACTGTTAGTGCTGCAGGTTAACCAGTGTGTGTCAGTTTCGATCTCGTTACTGCAACATTTGCAGTAAGGCGATGTGTGGATGTTTGGATGGCGTTTAAATAGATTAAGTTGATTTGGGAGTTCATTCATTAGAATTTTGAATTTGAAGTTTTTTAGTCAGGATATTTTTGGGTCAGTTTGGCGTTGGCGTGGTTTGTCATCAAACCTCAAATATTGGAAGATTGGTTGCCATTTTGGATTATGAGTAAGTTGAAGCCAATGTTGAATGCGGTTTTGCATATACTAGGTATCGATATTGATTGCTGTATGTAGGTGTTTGATAGTAGTTTTTATATTTTCGGACGTGAGATTATTTTTGAATTTTAGAAAATAAGTATTATTAATAAGTGGTGATGGGTCAATCTCTATTTGTCGGATTGGGTCCTGAGGTTGTATTGTGCCAAGCTGTTGGGTATAGTTTGTATTAATTGAGAGGTTTTTTGCAAGAATTGCAGCTCTCAGGACTATTGTATAATCTATGTTGTCACTTTTATGTATATAAAAGGGTGCTGTTGGTGACGTATCTATGATTGTTGGTATGAGTTTTAGTATAGCTTTTGAGTTGGTCTTGAGTTGGATATGTGCATCATTAGGAATGATAGTAATTAGTGTGTATAATGCGGAAATAGCGATTTTGGTCAGACTAGGCCAGTTGTTGTTTTGCATAATGATTCTGGTGTAGTAATTAGTGAAGGTAATTAGTGCTGTGGGTCTGGCTGGGATACTTTTGCTAATTCTAATTGTGATTTGTGTATTGATGTTTTTGAGGTTGGGAAGGTTAAGAAAGTGTTCCAGATGTATTCAGCTTGGTTGAGGTAAGTTTGAGCCATGTTGTATGAGTAGATGTGATTGTGTGGTATATAGCGGAAGGGTGAGATAGTTTTTTGGAATTTAGGTAGTAAGTTAGATAACTGTGTAAGGTTTCCATGCCATATATGTTTGGATAATACTTGAATTTGGTAAGTATTTAGCTTAGGTGCCCAGAAGGAGCAATGGGTATTGTTAGTTGTATAGTCATGGATAGAGCAACAGTTGAAGGTATCTTAGACCCAATATTGTATTTTGAATAGGTTGTGACAAGAAGAGGTGATTTTTCCGAAAGTGTGATGTGATGTGATAATCCATTTTGTTAGATTAGTTGACTGGGTCCATGTGAAAGGGTTGGGGTGGATAAGTGTAAAAGCAGGTGATGCAACTTCACTAATTGTATTTTTTATCGTAGTGAACCATTTAGGTGTATGTCCTCGTGGTATTTTTTGAATATTATGGTGGAAGCTTTTCCAATCCAGTGTTTCGGTATTGTTGTAATTGGTGAATTGTTCAAT